>JAQFZO010000197.1:0-32968 GCA_034695885.1 Geophilus flavus
AATAAAATAAAATAAAATATAAAATACTAGTGATAACATCTTTTCTGCGATGTTAGGAATTACCAGAGACTTTTACGTCACCAGATGACACTTTTTTATCCGTGGATTTCGATCTAATTTGATTCATCAGGTTTTGGTTCGAATAATCCTCCAGTCTCAGTTCTTCCAAACTCTCGCTTTCGTATTCCTTCATGATAGTTATGCATTGATGACGTACATTAATAGTTGAAGACACACCGTTTTTAACCATTGTGTCGCTTCCATTCACTGCACAGAACTTGAATGCAAATGTTCCTTTTGGGGTAGCTACGATATAGAAGTATAAAATTAACTTTTAAAAAAACATTTAAAAAAAAAACATTCTGAAAAATTACCAGCTGTGAAGAAGGGAACATCAGAGAATTGGGAAAATAATGAGGAAGCCGATTTCAGTGGATTTTTTGCAGCTGGAATAAATATCAGCATAAAGTTACTCACAAATGAGAATAAATTATTATCATTTTTAATTAAATACCCGGTTTACTGTCAGTGCTAAATGTACCACCGGATATTGGAGTCGTGTTCGAACCTTAAATAGGAATTAATTATTGTATTTTTGCTGCATAATGCAATTTAACTATACCAGAGTTGCCATTTCGCACATCGGTTGTATGAATAGTTTCACAATCCTCAATTTCCTAAAAGATAAAAAATTTGTTTGCCTTTAAAAACTCTTACCGTAAATTGAAAGCAAAAGACTCACCGATTCGAATTCTTTCACTACTTTCACAGTTATGCATTTATTTTGTTCGCTAAGAATAAAAGTCACGCCATTCACTGTCAACGTTTCCGATCCATTCACGGGAATGCTAAACTTAATAGTGGTAGCATTTTCATCATTGGTCGTACCTTTAAAATATACATAAAATTAATTTTATAAGGCTGTTTATAAAATGAAATTATTTAACATGCCAGATGCAGAAGACTTCTTGTTTGAATCAAATGGTGACGGCGACAAGTGACTGCTCGTCTTTCTCGAATTTATTACATCAAAAAAACCTGGAAATGGGTTGCTGCTTATACAAGGACTACGCATCATCTTGCTAACATCTGAAAACGGTACATTTCCTATAAAATGATATTAATAATTATTAATTACAATTCACCGATAAATAATAAAATAAAACTGAATTAAAGAATCACTCATATTTAAATGTAGTACTTTGGCTAAATGATGAACTAGCAAAACTTGTTGGGTTAATATTCGTTGGTGTGGTGACCGTGGTCGGAAATTTGAACGAATTCGTCGCTAGTTGATAATAAAATAAAACTGAATTAAAGAATCCCTCATATTTAAATATCGTACTTTGACTAAATGATGAACTAGGAAAAGTTAACGGGTTGATATTCGTTGGTGTGGTAACCGTGGTCGGAAAATTGAACGAATTCGTTGCTAGTTGATAATAAAATAAAATTGATTTTAAAAAAAAAAATCAATCATATTTAAATATCATACTTTGACCAGATAGTGGACTGGTAAAACTCAACCGGTTACTATTCGTTGTTGTGGTGGATGTGGCCGGAAAAGTAAAATTAAACGAACTCGTCGCTGGTTGATAATAAATAAAATTGAATTAAAAAAATCATTCGTATTTAATATGTTTAAATATCGTACTTTGACCAGATAGTGGACTGGTAAAACTCGTCCGGTTAATATTCGTTGTTGCGGTGGTTGTGGCCAGAAAATTAAACGAACTCGTTGCTAGTTGATAAAAAATAAAATTGAATTTAAAAAAATCATTCTTATTTAATAGATTTAAATATCCTACTTTGACCAGACAGTGGACTGGCAAAACTGAACGGGCTGGTATCCGTCGGTGTGGTGGTCGTGGCCAAAAAACTGCACGAACTCGTCACTGTTGATAATAAAATTGAATTAAAAAATCATTCATGTTTAATATGTTTAAACACCGTACTTAGACCACGGTCCGTGCTTAGACTAAATAATGGCGTTTTCGATGTAGATGTCGGAACTGGCATTGCAAATTGAGGTACCGGTACTGTAAGTTTAAACATTAAGATTAGGACACTATTTAAATGACATTGCGCTGTATTGGATTATTTACCAGCTTGGAAACCTGACGGATTATTATTTGTGGGTTCGGACATGCCGAGAACTAAGTTAATGCTTAGTGTCGATAACTATTATCTTTGTACGAACCAAGGTACGAACGTTAGAGGAAATTGTGTGAACTAACACCTGTTATTCTGTGCTAACACCGCTACCGCTCTCATCAGTCGCTAGTGCACTCTGTCGGTAAAAACTTAAAACAACCATTAGAGCGCCCTGCTTTAAACTTCATAGAAATTTCTAACTAAAAATTCATAAAATAAAATTAAAAATACTAAATAAATATCATACCATAATTGAAACAAATAATATATTTTTTAAAAAAAATTCAAAAACTTTCATTTTCGGTCTTTTGGATGTTGGGAGGAACAGACGCAATAATGGTAACTGGGAACTATCAAGAATGGACCCGATTTATTTTTTTTCGGTCTTCAACAGAAGTTCTGATACAGATATGAGACCAGGTCATAATTCTAATTTATTGGAAAACATGAAAGGAAATAAATAAATAAATAAGATTTATTTTTGTTTTTAGGTGTTGGTTTCAAATTGGTGATGTGAGATGCCATTTATTTATTTATTTATTTCATAATTTTTATTTTACGTTAACCAGTATATACCGTACCATATTTATTAGCTTCTTACAATTGACGTTCTGTTCAGAAATTGTGTCGTCGAGATTTAAAATAAAAAAGATTTTAAACTGAAAAAAATCACAATCTGCTAGAATGGAATTCAGTTCAATCTGGCCATTGGATTGAATCGAAAATCCACATTTTGGTGGACATTAAGTTAAAAGTAAAAAAAAATTAAATATTTTATACAATTTTTAATATTTTCAACATATTTACACAATACTTAAAATATATACTCAGATAAAATTTTTTCTTTTACATTCAAAAAATTTGAAAAAAATAGACGTTTATTTATACACACGAATTTACACAATTGGAATTTAGAATTATAAACATCACTTTCGTCGATGAGCGCGAACGTCAATCAGGTTTTGAAAATATTCAGTTCGCACTATTACAATTAGAAAAGTATCAATCAATTAGCTCTTTCAGATCCATTGAAAATCATTACTCAACGTGAGAGCGCTCTCCGCCAACATCCTTTACAGCCGTAATGGTAATTTTTCGATTGCTAGCACTCATCTTAAATTTCACGCCACATAAAATTATTGTTTTCGACCCATTTTCAGGCTTCAGGTTGAATTTCATGATTTCCTTTGACTGGAGGTTAGACACAGATTTACTTGGATCTTAAATAAATTTTAAAAAACATTAAATAAAATGATAAGATCTTTTTGCGAGATTATAGGAATTACCAAAGATTTTTACGTCACCAAACGACACTTTTTTATCCGTGGATTTCGATCTAATTTGATTTTGGTTCGTGTAATCCTCCAGTCTCAGTTCTTCCAAACTCTTGTTTTCGTATTCCCTCATGATAGTTATGCATTGATGACGGATAGTAACAGTTGACGACACACCGTGTTTAAACAGTGACTCGATTCCAGTCACTGGTTGGAACTTGGCTGGAGTTGTTCCCGTTTGTGCACTAAAAGCTATAGAAATGTAAAATTTATATTTAAAAAAAAAAATTAAAATAAATAAAAATATTCTGAAAAATTACGAATTAAGGGAGTTGGCTTTATGTCAGAAGTGTGGGAAAATAATGATGGAACTGAAAACGGTTTCAGTGCACTTTTTGGAGCTGGAATAAAAATGAATTTAAAATTAATCAAAACTTAGAATAAATTACTCATTTTTCAAATACTGTACCCGGTTTATTGTCTGTGCCACCGAAAATTGCACAACCGAAAGGTGCACCACCGAAAATTGAATTACTCATGTTTGAACCTTAAATAGAAATTAATTATTGTATTTATGCCGTCCAATGCAATTTAATACTAGTTATTATAAATTACCAGTGTTTTCATTTCGCACATCGGGTGTAGGAATATTTTCAGAATCCTCAATTTCCAATTCTTTCACGATTTTCACAGTTATGCATTTATTTATTTCGCTAACGATAAAAGTCACGCCATCGAGTGTCAACCTCTCCGATCCATTCACTGGAATGCTAAACTTAATAGTGGCAGCATTTTCATCATCGGTCAAACCTTTGAAATATAAATAAAATTCATTTAAACATTTAAAGGTTGTTTATATAAAATAAAATAATTTAACATGCCCGTAGCAGAAGACTTCTTGTTTGAATCGAATGGTGGTGGCGACAATTGATTTCTCAGCTCTTTGAAATTTATTACATCGAAAACGTTGCTTTTTATGCGCGAACTACACATCATCGTGCTACTATCTGAAAACGGCCCACTTCCTATAAAATAAAATAAAATATTACATTAATAATTAAATTTCAGAGTTGGGGTAAATATACCTCTAGAAAATAGTGAGTTTGTGGTCTTGTTAGAATTATTCACACTTGCTGAAGTTGTGATAGCGTTTCTACCATCACTTATCAATCTCGATTCATGATTGTGTGAAGGAAACGTGCCGAACAAACTTCCCCCTAATCAAAAAAAAAAAAAAATAAAATAAAATAAAATAAAATGAAATATTACATTAATAATTAAATTTCAGAACTAAATTTCCCAGTTGGGATTTCCGATTCATTCACTGGAAAGCCAAACTTAATAGTGGTAGTAGCATTTTCATCATTGGTCAAACCTTTAAAATATACATAAAATTAATTTAAACATTTACCGTAAGAGTTGTTACATAAAATAAAATAATTTAACATGCCCGAAGCAGAAGACTTCCAGTTTGAATCGAATGGTGACAATTGATTGCTTGGCTTTTTCGAATTTATTACATCCAAACCGTTGCTATTTACCATCGTGTTAACATCTGAAAACGGCCCACTTCCTATAAAATAAAATGTAACATTAATAATTAAATTTCAGAGTTGGGGTAAATATACCTCTACAAATCAGCGAGTTTGTGGTCTTGTTAGAATTATTCACACATGCTGAAGTTGTGATAGCGTTTCTACCGTCACATATCAATCTCGATTCATGATTGTGTGGAGGAAACCCCCATGGACCGGTAAAACTATTGGACGGGTTGAAATTATTCAGCACTTGGGTGGCTGGGGCCGGATTGTTGAACAAACTTCCCGCTAATCAAAAATAACATTAAATAAAATTAAAAATAAGATAAAATAAAATTTAAAAAATCATTCATGTTTAAATGTCGTACATTGACCAAAAATCGATGGACCTGTTGAAGATTGAGTCACACTGGGAAAATGAAACGGGTTGCTATTCGTCTGTGTGGTCGTGGTAGTGGCCACCGTGGTCGGAAAACTGAACGAACTCGTCGCTAGTTGATAATAAAAATTAAAATAAATATTGAATTAAAAAATCATTTATATTTAAAAGGTTTAAATACTGTACTTTGACCGTGACCAAACGATGTTGGCCATGCCGCAGATGTAGTTGGAATGGAAGGACCGAGGGAATAACTCAACGGGGTCAAATTGAAACCCGCTAATAGAAAATAAAATAAAGTTTAAATCATTCGTGTTTAATGGTTTAAAATACCGTACTTTGACCAAAAGGCGTTGGTGCCGGCGATGCAGATGGAGCTAAACATTTTAAAAATTAAGATTAGAACACTGTTTAAATGACATGTATTGGATTATTTACACTCTTGGAAACCGAACGGTTTGTTATTTGTCGGTCCGGACATGTTGAGCACTCTGTGACGTTCTTTATTTTGGTTCCAAATCGTAAGAGAAAATTTTGAAAACTAAAACCAGGTGTTGAGAAATGCGAAACCAAACCAATTGTTGTTTACATAGACCGAGTTTCTGCTGTACTGCTCTCACTGGATTGGCTCATATTTGAAGACAGGGTTGGTCACCAGCATGGTCACCAGGTGGGTAGTAAACAAAACAAGTAAAGCAGAGAAGCACTTTCTTCCTTTACTTGACTAGTATGTAAAATATAAATATACTAGTTTTTTAATTTATTCAATTAATGTTGACAAGTGAGTCGTCATGTCATAATGGGAAATAAAGAATCTCCTGCTTCAAATAAAAACTTTTTAACTTTATTTTTACCAGATAAAATAAAATAATTAATAAAAATAACAAAATAAATTCTTCAACAATCTTTATACATAAAATTTTTACTCCCAACCAACTTAGTACTTAAATTCAACACATTTTGAATTTTTTCACTTCTAAATTCCCTTACAACTCTCGCATTTTATTTTATCCACCTTTAAAATATCACTTTTGACCATTTCATGTCCACCCAAAATAACTACGTATTCTGTTAGCCAAATCATTCTTTTTTTCTACTTTCGACTCTTTAAAGTGCATTCTCTCTACAAATAATCTTCTTCCTCGATTCTTTTGTGGCAACATTCATCAATCAATGCAATCCCCTAGACATGTCTTTGAGTTTAATGATTATTCTTTCTTGAATTGACATGGTTTCTCCAAGCAACTTGGCTGCCTGTGAGACATTTATTCTAAATGCTGTGCTACTTTCTGAAAAAAATAAATAAAATAGATAAACTCATAACACAATACCTTATATTGATTTAGCCTAGAAGCGGCAAAAATATTGTTTTCTTCCTTGTTTTCTTCTGCTAAACAATTTTTATCAATAAATTTCTCATGAGATAAAAAGAGAAAGAAGGCAAACAAAAAATTGTACGTTCGGTTAAGTTGTTTCTGATCAGGTGTCTTCTTGTATGTGAGACGTTACAAGACGATTGATCATCATTAAAACTAGAAGGAAATCCAATTTTACGCTTACGTCCCTTCCAGTTTAGTAAATAATCCTCAAATCTTAATTCCTACGAAGAATGATTTCCATTTCTTTAAATTAACTTAGAGAGTGATCAATTGCGTACCTCTAAGCTCTTTAACTCGTATTCCCTCATGTCTGTTATGCATTGGTGTCTCGTAATTACCAGTTCTGTTGTTCCATCTACTGTATTTCGGCAACCTCTTCTCCTTCCACTGCACACAGAGAAAACATTGTGTCCCTATATAAACTTCTTTAGGTTTAAGTATAAATTAGGGTGTAAATGAATAATTTACACCTGAAAGGAGTTAAAAAATCGATTCTCACACCTGATACTAGTGTTTAGAATCACCTTTGAAGTGTACATTTACACTTATAATGGTGCAAGATGAGTTGCACCAATGAAATAGTGTTAATTCACACCTAAAAGGAGTTCACATAGGGACAACTATTTTACACCTATTATTTTTTACTGTGCAGTAAACTTTACATTTGTTCCAACTATGCTACAACATAGATTTTAATTTAAAAAAATAATTTCTACACTTAAAAGCAAGTCAATAAAATCGATTATAACTTAGGGAGAGTTTCTCCATTTTCTTTTCTTTCAGTTTTCAAACACAATCGCTCGAATAATCTTTCCATCTGAGTTCCTACATGACGCCATGAAGACATGATTTGTATAAACCCAAATATATTCTGTACAGTATTTGAAATAAATTACTTCTAAACTCATTTTTGCACATTCTCCCATAACTGTTATGCATTGGTAATGTGGGATAACGCTGGTTGGCACTTTATAAGATTCGATAATCGTTTCGGTGTCCATAAATTTTGTCGGTTCAGTAATATTAAGAGTGGGTCCAGTCTTGGTAATATTATTCGCTAAAAAAAATTTCTCAATGTTTATATTTAACTCATATTACAGGAGATTAATAAAAATGATTAGTGAGATTAACCATTGGGGGCTGTCAACGGTTCTCCCGAAGATCCAATAGATGTTCTGTGTTGTGGAAGAGTTGGATTTGCGTGGGCACAATTGCCATTGCTATAATCCTCGAGTCTCAGTTCCTGAAATGTCAAACGTTAAATTATTGATGTACAAAGACGCGTGGAGAGTTTATGGTGGTTGTTACTTCAAAGCTTTTGGATTGATAGCGTTTCATCATAGTTATGCACTGATGTCTCAAGTTGCGTATCTTGCATTTTCCATCTACAATTATTTTTTCAGTTTTGGTTCCTGGAATGAATTTAACCGAGGTACCATTCGATGCTGGAGGTCGAGGTTCGAAATCTGTTTATAATTAATATTTAAATCGGTTAACAAACCGACGTGCAATTAAAATACTTACTTGAGTCGGATCTGCTATTAACCCCAAATGGATTACGCCGAAACATATTTTTTCTTTTATAATTCAGTTATAAATTTAGAAGATTGAAAGCCGAAATTTGCACACTGATTTGAATTAAAAATTACTTTCGTGTCAAATAAATCATTCTACAATATCCCACATTATCATTACGTCATTTTACAATGTTCACGTTGCGACACGTGTGAAGCCCGCACTCTAACGATCGACGAGTAAAATATTTCATTGCAACACAGATACAGAATAAAAAAATAAAAAAAAGTGAAATTTTTATTAGAACACATCTGCATGGCACACGAAGACCGTTCCCCGCACGGAAAACACCAATCAGACTTGAGCCATGGGCGTTGCGCTTCACTGTTGACTCGTGTGGGCGGCTGGGCGCGTGGGGAGTATCTCGAGCAGAAAAGAAATGTCCTCGTGGTTGGTTTCGTCCATGCAAATCAGCCGTTTAAACTTCGTTTCGTAATCAGATTAGACAAGCCCGAGTCCCCACGTCCCTAGGGAGAGAGCCAGCCACCCGGCTGATTTCGAATGCAAATTTTCATTCCTGGATGGACTGTGGTGCTAAGCATCCTCCATACCACGTGTGCAATGACAACTTCCAGAGCAGAAATGCACACGACACACATTGGTCGATATACAATTTTTAAAAAATAAAAAAAATAAATAATAAAATAATAAAATATAGGTACCAAAACATAGAAAAAGTTGAATACACGCATTGTATTATTTACAAACGTTTTTTAAAATATTTACAAGTGTTTATATGTGTGAATGTATTAAAAGAATAGGAGAGAGTGAGAGAAAGATAAAAAAAGTGAAAAACAAGAAGCGCGTATTTCCATGGTGATGAGGAGTCGTTTAATTGAGTTTGCCGCTGTCGTGTCTTCTCTTTTGCCGATGTGCCGGACTCCCGCGTTCGCCTTAATTGAAGCCGATGCTTATGACACTTATCTCAACGAGTGAACGCGTTCTTTGCCAGATTATTTCCGGACGAGCACATGCCACACACAAACGTGCACTTTTATTTTATTTCATATATCGCGGCGACTCCCCGAGTCGTGAGAAAGAGAGAGCCAGAGATATGCAAACACTTGACAGTCCCAATGACAAGCGCCATTGAAAAAGTTATAAATAACCCGTTTTAGCATCCAACAACCCTTTGCGTCCTCCTAATAGTGGTCGAAACGTGCCTTTAAATCGTGGTCAAGCATCGCTTTCAAAATGCGAGTGACAATTTACAACGTGCACTTAAAAGGCCAAAAGCACCGCCTTAAACACAACCGATTCGCTTCACTGCTCATCGTGTATTATTTAAAATTTGTAAAATTTTAAAAACCCACCGAATAAACATATAAAAAATGCACACTTTTCACGTGACATTTAAGTTCCCGACATCATTTTTTTTTCACCCTCTCTTTTGTCCCTTTTTCTTTTAAATTTTCGGTGTTCGGGGCTAAAGGGGCGATTTATTCCGAGTGATAACAGCATTCCCATTTAGGCGTCTGTAGTCTTTGTCGCGGGGGCGGACGAGGAGGCGGGGTCCTATTAGGAGCTAACGTTGATGGATGCCAGGCGGCCACTATAATTCACGTGCAATGGCTGTCGTAGATCTGCGCTAATAACCTGACGATGGCCCTGCACGCGCAAGCGGTTTAGAAGAGGGGGAATGGAATGGAGGAACGTCTACTAAGAGGCATTTTCGATTCACTGACCCCCGGTGTGATATCGAGCATTTTAAAAATTGAAATTTTATTTAACTCATGTATAAAGAGTTTATTTATATAAACAAAAATTTTATTTATTTATTTTATTATAAATATTTTATATAATTTTATATTTTTTTTTTACTCGTGACATTAGCCAATTGTAGTTTTGGCTCATTAATCTGGAAAAGAGCCAGCACAAGTGGGGTTGTTGTTTGAAATGACCTCACAGACCCCACGACACAATCGCTCTGATTGGTTGACAGTAGAAAATGGGAGGGGAGTTCATCTTAGTGAAGTTCCTCCAATGACAGAAGAGTGGAGGGAAATTTTTTTCCAGAGTGCATTGCAGGAGAGAGAAAAAAAGGGGGAAACGTATATATAAAAGTAACAGCGAATAATGCTGAAATCTGTTTATAGAGATTGTTAAATGGACTTATTTGGTGTTGGTGAATTAAGGAGATTAAAAATTTACACTTTGATATACAATACGTACAACGATGTACATAAATGATGCATTTTTTTTTCTTCACAAATTTATATTTATTGTATTGAATACGTTACTACACAATATATTCAGCATGCACTAATTTATCAATAATAGTGTACAAACTCAGTTTTTTCTTGGTCGTTAAACGAAATAAATAAATAAATACAAATCAGAGCATCAGTGCTATCTAAGCATCAATAACAGGAAATGTCAAAGTCGCCATTTTATTTTTTTTATTTATATATATATTTTTTTTTTTGGTTTTAAAATTTACACATTCAATTGATAAATCGAAGCAAAAAACCGAAATCAAACAACATGGCATTTTCCAACCAAAAAAATCAAAGAATAAAATGCACACGAAAAAGTATGTTAAATAGACTAGAACATGAGAAATTACCCGCTTGCACTCAAAATAAACATGTCCATTCATTAATTTAAGATGATCCTACCTTCTAAAATATAAAGGAACTGTTTGCACATACTAAAACGATTATATGCACACATTTGTAATTTATTTATTTATTTATTTTTCCTTTAGTTGAAATTTGTTTGTTTTGTTTTCTATAGCTGTGTTCCCCGTATAAGGCGCTTTGACTAATTTCTTTAAGCTATTCTGATTTTTTTCTTCATCATCATCTTTATTTTTTGTCTTATCTTATCTTCCAATATTTTTTTTTTCATCAAAGAAAACGGGTTCGTAAACTTCACATTTTCATTGCTGCACAAACAAACGACGAATTCACTTGTTCTCGGTTAGCAGTCAGTACGTAGTGGTACGTTTTTTTGAGTTCACATACAGAACACCCACATTGAAACCAAAAAACAGGAAAAAATTATATAAAAATAATAAAAGAAAAGCATGATATGTTCATCACACGATTTTCAAAAACCGATCGAGTCGATTCGATATCAAATCGCACAACGCAGTATGGCCGTCGCAACTCGCACTCGTGTCGTGTCGTGACCGAACGGACGAACACACTCTAATGAGGCATCGCCTTCAAATTCTCCCGTGATTCATTGCCAGAGGGGAGAGACGGACGCGATCACAGCTACCAATTCAATTGCCTCATTGATTATTTATCAAAATGTGTCGCTGTCACGGCACCGGTCTTGCCCCATCCCATTTCGGTGACATCATGTTTGGCTTTTGTCAGGAACGAGGAGAAAAACAGCGAGGAAAATAAAAAAAAAAAAAACGGACAAAACGAAAAAAAAATTAAAAAATCGAAGGAATGAAGGAAAAAAATGGTGAGGAGCCAATCAGGTGTTCAAGTTGTAGTCCGTGGAATTCGTGGGCCGAGATGTGCGGCGCACGAGTCCACCGGTGGCCATCCTCAGAAGATCTGCGCCGATATGTTTGCCTTGGTGTCGGCAGGGGTGAGAGCGTAGGCGGGCGGTGGCGGGTTCAACACCCCGGAGAAAGGTCCCGTGAGCCCGGCCGGTACCACGTGAGCCGATAGGGATTTGTGCTGTTGCTGCGAGCAGGGGGACGTGGACGCGGTCACCCATTTGCCCGGCGTTTCTGAGTTGGCCGCGTTGGAAACTTTACCTACGGATCGAAGGAAGAGAAGAGACACGTTTGTAATTGCTGTGTATATACAATATATATATAGAGAATCACACAAGGCAACAGTTTCCATTAACGTCATGCCCTCACACAGTTGACATTAATTGATATAAATGCGTTTCACTTTCCCATTTTCCAAATTAAAACGTCAAAAGAGAAAACGCAGGCAAAACGCTTCATCTTCGTCAAGAAAATCAAACAGAAACAAACTTTGATTAAAAAAAAAAATTTTTAAAAAAATCAAGGTATATTTAGTATATATTTGAATCGGGGAAATATACGGCGAAGGAATATCTTTGACTTTTATCATTTTATTTTATATAATCGTTTAAGAAATTCAATTTGTAGCAGGGATAAAAAATGAGCGAAAGTCGCAATCATCTCAGTTTGATTGCAATGAGAAATAGCGTACACTCGACAAGATGACATTCACTTCATAAAGACGTGCTTTACCCGCCCCTCTCCTGGGCACTGAATGAATAATTGAAGCGTTTTCTTCCAACTCCACACACACTCCTCCTCCCCATACACACCAGCATCCCGTTCTGCCATTTTGCTCGGTGCAAATTTTCAATTGCAACTTGCTTTAATGAACTGAGGAGTGGTATCGCTTAAAACAAATTAAAAACAATATTTTCAAATTATATTTACTCGCGTGGAGATCCAGTGAAAGGGCGTATACGGTGTGATCCCTCGGCTACCTTCCAATTTTCTTTTTATGGAAGGCGGGTACGCCAATCCACCGCCGCGTGGCGGGCTTCGGGGCCTTCATCCCGAGCCCAATTCCCCGCGGAGATAACATCGATTGTCGGCCGAGCGAATGGCGCTGCAATGCGCAGCCATTCATTCCATTTGCAAGGCTTTACCGACAAGCTGCCAGCGTCTTCGATAGACAATAATAGCGGGTGGCAGACGGCTGAAAACGAGGCGCCCAATCGAACACTCGCCGAGTCTTATTGGATTCGCGTTGAATTTGCTTTTGAATTAACTGAATAAACCAAATCTGGCTAATTTCTCATTGGCTTGTTTTGCTTTCGATGCAAACTCGATAGCGATATTATTCAAATTTTACATAAACTCTACTTTAATGCCAATTCCAACTAATCATTACACTAATTATATACACACTCAACCAACAAAATAAAAATTTTCAATTTTTTTTAAAAAAATTTATTATTTTCATCCAACCTCGAGGCAACCAACAATTCCACCAACCACCCATCCCTCGTTCCTCCCGAAAATAAAAAAAAAAAAAAAAAAAAAAATCGAAGCCATTTCCATAAACAGATTAAATATTGATAAACAAGAATAGGATAATGTTATAAGGCCATCGCGCCTCGTCGAGCAGGAAAGAAAAAAAAGTTGCATTTTTCTTCCTTCGTCCCCCTTATGTACAAAATAAATAAGATGAATAAAGGCAGGCAAATAATCGCCTTTTTGCACCGAGTAATTCCCACTGGCCCCTAGCTTAGGTCGTCCCTGCGGCACCTTACTTCATCATCTTTTCTTTTTATTTCCTTCTCGTCATATCGGAAAGCATATAGATTTCATTATACACATACACACAGACCGAAAGGTGGCGGGCGCGCCCTCTTTGCAGCCGAAATCTCTTAATTTGATTTCGGGTCCCTAACTGCACCAGATCGTTCAAAGCAGCACGAGTATGGCGCACGATTGGACTCCCGTGACGATTCGAGGGCACGTGTGAAGAATTTATGGCTCACTGATGATCACACTCAAATTTCACACTTTCTATATTTTTTTTTCTTTTTTCATTCTTTCAACATTTTTTTCAATTTCTTATTTTCTCTTTTCTTAAGTCAGTCGGTGTTACCATAGAAGAAGAAAGAAGAAAAGTTTCGCTTGTTGTTTACTTGTGCGACATACTCGCAGGGGAAATTGGAGATTTTGCAGCATCAGCGGATAAAAGGAACCCCAGTTATACAAGAAGGGAAAAAAATGAGAAAAAAAAAAATTGAGAGGAAAATATTTTTCTCTGCACTTTACTAAATGAAAGAAAAAATTTAGAATAATTTTTTTTTTTTTTGGTTGGAATAATCAAAATTTAATAGAAAATATTGATTTTCCTCCCTTATTTTTTTTTTTTTTTTGATCGATCGATGAATATAAAAACTTACCATTTATAGTTTTAGGATCAGGTGTAATGGTGGTCGAAGCCATGTTTTTGCCTCCATCTTTGCCTGTCTGGTTTGTAGCATGATCGGTTTTGACATTACCACTATTTCCTCCTCCAGTTCCAGCTGCGGGTGTGTTGGCGCCGCCATTATTCGTCGTGTTATTGCTGCCGCTGTTCGAATTGGAAATGTTGTTGTTACTGCTCGTGTTGTTATTTTGTTGATTCTGTTTATTTTGTTGGTTCTGACGTTCCTGTTTACGGAATTTAGCGCGTCTATTTTGAAACCACACCTTAAAAAAATAAAAATATAACAAATTAATATCAATTTCAACATTTTATTTATTTATTTTCATTTTAAAGGGGAAAAAAAAATTACAAATCTTTATCCCTTTAATTTCGAGAGCTTATTCCAGACGTTTCACATTCGCATGTCTGTCAGAACTTGGCTTTCTGATGCGATTTCATTTCCTAAAGTGAAGTGCCAAGCTTTTCAAAAGTTAAAAAAAAAATGAAAGAACGAGAGAAAGGAAATTGTTTAGCTCTATTCCTTCCTTGTTGCCATAACTCATGCACAACGCACTTAAGAATGGAGAAAAGAGGGTAAAAAAGCGCGCAGAAATCCATCATTTTCTTTCGTAGCGAGAAACGTTTGACTGCATTATTATTTGAGAGTTCATAACCAAATCCACACTCGTTCGTCATAACGTGGTTTCGCATGACAAACCGCTAAAAATTTATTACCGTGTTTGAATAAAAGGGGATGGAGGAGTGGTAGAGGTTGGGGAAAAAGTCGTATTGGCGTGTTGCTAATGACAGGTGCGCGCGGGATGTAAACAGATTGAGACACCGAGGGGAAGTTATGAATTTAAATGGTGGGTGTTGGGAGGGGAAGTGGAAAAAAGGGGAGGGATGGATGGGGAGAAAGAGGAGGTGTATTAGCTAAGCTAATTCCTATTGACGCCCATCGTGTTAACGCTGTGTCAACCTGTGTTTTATGAACACATCACAACTTCATCTGGACCACACTGTGCTTGAAAAGAAAATCCCCCGTTTTGTTTGCACTTTAGACTTAGTACCGCCATCTGCCGCGTGCTGTGCGTGTGTGTTCAGTCTAAATAGTGGTCTTTTGTCGATTTTTTTTTGGGGTTGTTTTTGGGGAAATGAGTGTAAAAGTGGTAAAGAATGCCATATGACACGAAATTTGCTATGCATGTAGCAAAATTGCAATGTCGCAAATACAAAAATATTGTTTTTGCATACAAAATTGTGACATCGCACAACAAAATATTGTTTTTCACATCAAAATTGCGACATCGCAATAAGATATGTTTTCTCACAAAATTTCAACGTCGCAAAAACAAAAAATTCCGACGTCGCAAAAATAAAAATTTGTTTTTCACACAAGAGCTGCGATATCGCAAAAAGATGTTTTTTCACACAAAAATTGCGACGTTGCAAAAATAAAAATTTGTTTTTCACACAAAAATTGCGACGTCACAAAAATATTTAGTATAAAGACAGAAAAAATATTATGCTGCGTAAAAATTGCAACTTATCGAAATAGAAAAATATTCTTATAAAATAACCAAAAAACAATCAAATTTGCGACATCACAAAAGAAAAAAATTGTTATTAGATGCAAAATCACATCAGCAAAAATCGGGAAGCTTGCCATTCCCCTTCCACTCGATAAAAACGCATAAACTTTGCCAAAATTTTAATTTTCCTTAATTCTAACTCGCAGTTAAAAATTAATAATGAAACCATCCAATTTCTATCAACTGCAAAATGGAAGCAGGTGGTTGCATTCAACTCCTAATAGGATTACGATGGAGGGGGTAAAAGCGTCGAATCAACAGTGTAAACATTCCCTGCTGCTTCCTCTTTTACCCCCACACACAGACACATACACACTGCACATTCACCCTCTTTACAACTCCCCCAAGGTGTTACACTTTGCGTCTCCATAGGTCAATGGCTCCTTTTTCCTCTTCGTATTTAGCATCGCCAATAGTGAAAACCAGCCAATTTCCCTTTTCCTTTTATTAATAGAGGGTTCGACTCATCCACCCCACTTCACAGCCCCTTAATCTGGCTTCCACGGCCATATACACAGGTTGGAAACTTAACTCGATGACCAGTCCCCGTTGTTTGTCATGCGCAGACGGGCGTGTTTGCTTACGCGACTCCCAAGTTGATGACAAGTGGACTCGGATCCACTGGCATGTAGCCATTATCATCGAACGAGGGCAAAAATTTGTTGCACTTTTCTTTTATCTGCCCCACGAGTTCCTTAAAGGGATTGCAAATAGAAATTTTCAATTCCGAACATCGAAAAGGGATTTGCAGCCCGACTTTTGCTTGCCGGCAACAGGCAAGCAACACACGAAAAGCAATTTAATTCTACGGAAAATATATATCTCGTGTCAATCAATTTGCTCATTTCCATCTTCCCGGACTTCCCCCAACTGTGCCGCTGTCACATCATTCTTTAATAAATCCCCGATATGACAAACATTGCCATCAAAAACTCACTTTATCCCATATTACTTCATCATTACATTAACCCAAAATCATATTTTTTTCTTTAAAGAAAATTTTTTTAAAAGAAATTCCTTTTTAATTCCCATCTTCAATTAATCTCGTCAATCAAACACTTCAATTTACCCCATCCGAAGAAGATGAAAAAAAATTTTGAAGCCTTTTAAATTATTCCCTTAATTGAGAAGCGTATTGTGACGTTAACGCAATCAAAATTCGTACGCCGTATTCAAATTCTCCGCCTGCGGTTCGGTTCGGTTCGGCGTTGCTGCACGACTCGACGAGTCGCATTCGAGGACGAGGAGGAGGAGAAAACGGAAGGGAGGTGATGGGAAGGGGAGGGATTGTACCTGCGGGTGGGCGTTTCGGGCCGATGCGCACGCCTGTCCCCCAGGGCAAGACCAGATGGAGGGGGAGAAGGAGGAGACGAAGCTCGTGCGGTGATTAATCACCGTTGTGCACCAACATTTCCTTGATTAAAGTGCGCCTTCCTTTCCCTCCTCCACCATTACTACTCCATCTTTGAGGGGGCGGTACAACGATCACGTGTCTAACCAGGCGCGCGTCTGTCCGTACAGGGGAGTGTCTAGATGTTTATCTTTTGAGACCAACTTCACTGACAAAAAAAAAAATTTCCCCTCTTAGAGTACTAGAGACAATCACTTCCGGTTCTCATTTCTGGGTTAATTTTCAATTTCCTTCCTTCCTTCCTTTCTTATAGGTAGGGGGTCACGAGAGGGGAAATTTCTAGGGGGGAGGGTTGTGGTGTCATTCGATCATGATGTACGAGGCGTCACGTGTCGGGCCACGTGTTTCTCCTTTTGTAATCGGGGTAAGATGAGGGGGTGGTGGGTTTAGGGTGTGTGGGGAACGAGGGTTGGATCGAGTCTTGTTCCGGGGCCGCCACGCGTATTAAGATATCATTTATAAATCATCCCCGCTTT
This sequence comes from Geophilus flavus, assembly GCA_034695885.1. Classification (NCBI taxonomy): domain Eukaryota; kingdom Metazoa; phylum Arthropoda; class Chilopoda; order Geophilomorpha; family Geophilidae; genus Geophilus; species Geophilus flavus. Next base: position 17,661 of record JAQFZO010000197.1, read on the forward strand.
CGCTTCACACCGGCGCCCCCTCGCCACAAAGCCCGATTACAAGCCCCAACCACTTAACGTAATTGGCCGCTCTTCCGTGGAGCTACACTCTATTTAACTCCATCCCTCGCCCCTCCTGTTGCTCTCCGGCCGGCAGGTGCTACGCTCGTGACCGGGATTCGGACGAGCGAACACGCGCAGCTGCGCTCGTTGCTCTCGTCTCTTTTCCCCCCTTTTCAACAGGTCGTGTCGGACAACAAAAGATGAAATGTGATAAGTCACAATTTTTTTTCTCTATCCCTCCCTCTTTCTCGTTTCTTCAATTTATCGTTTTATTCCATCAGTTTAATTGGTCAATCAAAGTCGAAATAGAGATTTTTTTTTCTCCCTTAATTTTTTTTTACTTACTCCTAAATTTTATTAGGTAGTGCTAATTACTTGAAACACTACTAAATTATTCTAGTTTAATACTATGCCATCGAGTTAATCGCATTATAAGAATCACATTCATTCAATTACGTCAAACCCGGTGTGAAAAATCAAAATTTTATATATTTCCATATACAGAACTACTGTTTATTCATATATATATATTCCCAAACTCGAAGCTAACGACACGAAAAACATTCCCACTCGTAATTTTATCCGCCACACCGATCACTCACTCACTCCCCCGAATGAAATCGTAAGGGAAAAGGGGTAAAAATCATTTCCCACCCTCCTATACTGCACTGGCCATTCTCAAAATAGAAATGTAATCCATTACGATTACACTTCTCTTCTCCCACCCACAGAACACAACCGGAGAAAAGCGCATCGAATTATCTAGAGAGGGAAAAAATTATCAACCCACCATTCAACACGGCCATTACAGAGCTTTACTGTACAGCCAACCCAACCCCTCACTTTCCCCTCGTTTTACAACCAATGTCTACCGTTTATAAATAATTTATACGTTTTTGCAAACGTCCATCAATGTTTTTGGACTACCTCCATCCCAAATATTTTTTTTATTGAAATAAAAAACAAAATCAAAGAAGGGGAAATGATAAAAAATAAAAAAAAGGGAATAAAAAATTGTTTGTTTGAAGGAATAAGGTTTTATTCCTAACCTGAACCCGTGCTTCGGTCAGATCGATCTTCATTGCGATTTCTTCTCGTGTGTAGATGTCAGGATAGTGTGTTTCTTGGAAGGCCTTTTCCAATTCTTTCAGTTGGGCGCTCGTAAACGTCGTACGGATTCGACGTTGTTTTCGTTTTTCGCTCAAAACTCCGTCGTGACCAGGATACACTTTATAAGGAAGTCCCGCTATAATTATAATAATAAAAATAAAAACAAATATAAATTAATTTTTTTTTTCTTTTTGTAAATTTTTGTTTTAAAAAATATGGGTAAAATATATAGAAAAAGAATTTTTATTTTTTTTTATCATATGGCGGTATTAAATGGTTTTCCTACATCCATTTAGAGTTTGAGTGTAATGTAATTCTGTTTATTATCCTCGAAAATATTCTGGCAAAAGTTCAATTTGGAAAAAGCAGATGAAAAAAAAAATCATCTTTCGCATCGATAACGAATTTAAATTATTCGTGAGTTTGACAAACGAGTCGTTTATTGACACTTTCCCCATCGGATGGATATTTTAAAAGAGAACGCACTTTGGAAAATAAATTTGATATTTACTTATAACCTGACAGTAATTTGCTTATACCTATCACTGTAATAATTCGAAATGTGGCTTCATTTTTCACTTTTCGCGTATAGATATGATTAACTTGGTGGAACTAAACACCCTTCAGATACATCTAGAAAAGGATAATGCGATTACAATTTCAGTAATGGATGCTCCATCTTTACAAAGATGAAAAGGAAACCATTGCAAATGTTATCCAGAGCAATGCATTACTCGAGCCGAGCAAGAGCAAAGCTGAGAATCCACCCGAGGCCAACATAAAACAAGTATTTCATACGCCAGGCAGAATCAAACGAACAAAAACTAAACATTTCACTTTAAAAATGATAAAATAAATTGAAAAAAAATTAAAAATTCCATTAATAATTAATCAAAATTACCACAATTCGACGGTCTGTATGATGTCAAGCAACCTAAAATGAATAAAATCTCAAAGTCAGAGAAGCTTTTATCATAATATGAGAAGAAATACATGAAGAAGTACAAATATATATATAAGAAGAAGAAGAAGAAGAAGAAGATAAGGAGGGGAATGAAGAAGAAGGAGAAAAAATTGAAGCATGTTAATAAATTCCTCGAAGGCTAATTTTTTCTTTTCGAGTCAAAGTCAAATTGCTTCTCTCGGTTAAGCGACTCTATCTCCTCGAAACATCGTAAAATATTAATCAGCAAGTCCGATAGAGATGTGAAAAGAATTTGCGAGGGTTGAATGCATGCGGGATTTGGAGCCGCTTCATCGTCTCTCCCTCTTTTACTTCATATCCTCGCCTTTAGATATTAATCTCGTGCATATTGACTCGTTGTACGAGTCGAGCGACTCTTGTTGCGGTCACCGCAAAATCCACACGCGATCTTGGCATGACACGACTCCGCTTCCCGCTTTATGATTTATCACCGCACACAATTCTACTTCTCTTTTATTCTCCGCTGAAAACCCTCCCAAGAAATATGTATACGGCCGCGTTTTGGCTTAAACGCATCTTTAAAAAGAAAATTGAATAAATAAATATTTTTTCTTTCTTTCTTTCCTTCTTAAAAATATCGTTTGAAAGCAATTTGCGAGTGCCGGCTTTAAATTAGGCCTAATGACAATTTTATGCAGAGCGTGTGTGCGCGTGCGGCTACGTGTTCGTACCGGGAGCTGAGCAGGGAAAGCGAGTCGTTTTCCTTTCTCTTACTTACACTTGGTCGCTTATATGATCCGAAAACCTAAATTAATCGCAGCTTCACTTGCGAGACTAGACTAAAAGGTCCTTAATGCAGTTATCATAATTTAGCAGCGTCATTATTTAATCTACAAATCAAATAATGGAATAATCAAATTCCTTAACGGAATCTAACGCCGCGTGATACAGCAAAGAAAATTGCACTGATAGCTGCAGCAAATCTCGGCCAAACCGCCTGTGGTTTGTGTCAATTTACAAACGGAAAAATGAGGGCGAGAACTCATTTCTTCACTTCTATCGCCTATTTTCCTCATCGCCATTCGTAAAAACTAAAAAGATAAAGTCATCGTCAGTTTATTTACTACACACACACATTCACACACCCACATACACATCGTCGAAACGAAATTTACGCATTCAAAAACAAATAAACGCCATTTTCGTTTCACACTGCACTGTCATACACCGCGATTTCGCAGGCACCGCAAAGCCACTTCCGGTTGAGTTAGAAACTCAAAATTTTGAGGGAACCGAGCTGGGGGTTATTGCTAGGTTCCCTCAAAATTTCGAATCTATAACTCAACCGGAAGTGCCTTTAAGGCCCGCTCGGAATTTCAACGTTGCAGTGAAGTGTGAAAATCGCAGACCGAATTTCGACTATATAGAAAACACACAAAACGCGACACTTTAATAAAAATGTCGTTTGCATCCATTAATACTAGCACAAATTATAAACTTTAAAAATAAATTAATAAATTATTAAATGCCCCATAATTAAAAGAGTTTAATTGATGCCAGGCAGACTCTAGCGAATCAAACCAAATTAGCAAATTTACAATATCCAGAAAACAAAATAAAACGCTCTTACACCGAAGAATTTAATACCGACTCGTTAACACTTAATTAATTTAAATTAAGGTGCAGTATATATTAATCAGAAATAATAAAAATAAAAAACAAGATGGAAAAATCTCGCCTCTTAATAACATTTTGCCGACATTAAAGCAAAAGGGGGAGAGAGAAAACGAGAGAGAAAAATCCTCTTAAGCTTCGAGACAGTTGATCAAACATTTATAAATATGAGACTAAATCCAAAAGCTCTTCCATTACAACAACTTAAAAAAAAATAAGAGGTAAGATCAAGTCAATCACTTTTCTCGCCAATCATCCATCAGACACAGTGAACGTCGCCTTGAAAATTACATGGGCGAGCTCGTCAATTTCCAACTGGCCTTCGAGGGTCCAGCGGGCGCAAACGCCGTGTCACGAACACTTCATAATTGCTATCGTAGACGAACCGTCTGCACGACATACGGAAAAATTCGATAACCAACAAATTGCAACCGACATTTTTCACTCACCTTCGATACAAAACTTCACGAACCTCCCCCCGTTAAAAAATAAAAAAATAAAAAATATTTTCCCATATATACTACCTAAAAATCTCTTGTTGTGACGTAAATTTGACACGAATCCAAGAAATAAATGAAATTATTTGATACGGTTACCTCGTGGAAATAAATTACATCAAACACGGATGTTGATAAAACATTGAGCGGGAAAAAGAGACGGCATTCGGCACTCGCGGCACCAGCACACACCGTGCGGAAGCGAGAGAGCCGCGAACTGGCCGCTCTCCGAGCGCCAAATGGCGCGATCGTGGGCAAGGCAGACGGTAATTATTGCAAAACTTCACAAGTTATCATGTTGAAATGTAATAGAGGCAAGGATGTTAAGAGCTAGAAACTCAATTATTGATCGAAAAAGAGAAAATAAATGAGATTAAGAGCCAGATAAATGCGGTTAAGACCGAGGCAACACTGATGGCAGCCAAAGCCCAGCGAGGCAAGCAATGGAAAAAGAGATTCTCATTCAATAGATTCATTCGACGAAGATATTTGTTGACACATTATACCTCGCAATCCTAATCAAATGAATTAACAACAAATTTTCTCCTTATCTTCTAATTCGATCACAACGTTAATTCTCTCCTATGGCTTTCGAATTCCTCTACACCTTATCATTTCCTCTCGCTTCTTAATTACCTACTGAATACGAACCATTTCCCGTAAATGTATACATCGGTTTTAAGTGTTTTCATGACCATATGTATAGCTCTATTAGCAATACACGAAATGCATCGAGGTTTGTATAAACCCTCCCAAAGAATGGCATCACTCGAAAATCCTTTAACCACTTGCTAAATGAATCCCCCAAATGACTACTAATAAAAACACCGAATAAAACTATAATAATAATAATTCTTATTAATAAATTAACCATCTTTCAATTAATAAACAACCATAATCACGTCTTTTCCTCGAATCATCAAAACCAAAAAATATTTTTTCCTTTTTTCCAAAACCAAAAAAAAAAAAAAAAAATTGCATGAAAGAGATAGAAAGTATAAAGAGGAAAGAGAAAAACCTGGCACGAACGAACCGTTCAGTTTCACAACGAGATTACTCTCAATAAAGTGCAACCGGTCCGATTCAATTATTTAATTTTGCAGCTCGAATTTTAGAAAGAGGGAGGAGAGGTTGTGCCGGCAAGTCAGAGACCGTCAGAGACCGTCAGAGGCAAAGACAAGCGGAAGGAAGACTCGCAAACTCGTCTCACAAAGTATAGTATAAAACGAAGCGAGTTATTTTTTTGTTTTTTGTTTTCTTTTGTTTTAAAATGACAACACACACTCACTCTGCAAGTTCATGGTGGCCGGGAAGACGGGAGCTTGATGATGAGGGGCATCGCGAGGCCGAGACATGACGGCACAGTTGCCACCGGCCATTGCAGCTGCAGGCGTTCCGGGAAACGATCGCATGGCCGAAGTGTACCGGTAAGCTTGCGTCACCTGTCCGCACGATGCCAGATCGCCGTACGAGCACTGTAAGTTGCAATTGGACAGTGACGGATCCATGCCCGACAAGGAGCACGAGCTCTCGAAGCCGGTCTGGTTGAGGTAGGGGTAATCCATCATGTGTGCCGTGGTTACGACACCCGACTCGACGCTGCCGCTCCTCGCGCGCAATCAAATGGTGATGATGATGGGGGATGATGATGATGTTACGGCACCGTAATCTTCTCGTCGAATGACACTCGGCCGTCGCGACCGAATTCGATGCAGTGCAGCGGCTCTTGCACTGCGAGGGGGTACCACGAGGTGGCGTTGTTGGGGGGAGAGAGAGAGAGTGAGTGAGTGAGAGAGAGAGAGTGAGTTGAGGGTGGATGGGTGGGTGGGTAAATGGGGGCGTCTCTCACCCAATTCGATTGTACGAGTGGAGTATGGAGCGATGTTTTGTTGTGGCGCCTGTCAATCTCCAACTCGCGTTCATTTAAGCATTCATCGTCTAATCGAATTAAGCCGAGCTAGGGCAACTTGAGTTGGGTGTGGGCGGCCACCGCCCTTCTCTCGCACGCGCTTTATACCAAACCGTAGCGAGTGTTCCCTGCGCACTTGCACCTTCTTCATTGGCGCGAGGTGAGGGTGACATCACGCGGGGTTGCGCGAAACTCCCGCACCTTATAAACCCTCGTTTCCCATCCGACGGTGCCCACTGCCGAATCCACCACTACAATTACACGCGCAACATCCAAATTATTCCCAAAAACTACAACCTCAAAAACCCTTTTTACCCAGTTTTATATATTTCCCCTCAAAACCAACAACTTTGCTCTTTTGCATCTTCTTCCATTCCATCCACCAAACATCCCCGTCGAGTCGAAGCACAGATGGAACAAGCCGAAAGAGACCCGGAGCGAGGCGCCATTGGTCGTCCTCGACACCACCAATTAGAAGCCCACAATGGCAGCGTACTTGCGATATTATTAATGAGCCACGAGACTGGAGAGGAGGAGGAGGAAACGCGTCCGTCTAAAAGGAAGATGTGCTCACAGTAGGAAGCTTCCTAGCAAAGCTTTTTATATGAGTCCGAGATTGAATTGCAACTTGATGATGATGTAATAAATTGTCATAGTCGGGATTAAACTTAATGGCCATTAAATTGAATCGGGGGAAAACGGGGAAATTTAAAAATTAGAAAAATTTTTTTTTTGGAAATTTAAAAAAAAAAAAAAAATGGATGAAATTAAATTGAAAAATTAAATTTGGCATGATTAAGATTTTTTTTTCTTTTCTCCCTATCATCACCTCTGGTCTGTGTTGATGTGTTTAATGAATTGGAATTAGGCTTATTACTTTTGCAATCTAATTTCCACGCGAAATAATCACATTTCTATATAAACCCAAACTTAATTTGAGCCGTAATGTTGGTCGAACCACTTACCCTGTATCATAAACAATTTATTTAACACGGAATCGCAATTGTTTTTACCTTAAATCAACATGTAAACGCCGCTCCGGATTCCCCTCGGTATACCTGAAATGCACAAATAATGCGTCGTTAGAGTTAATAAACACTTATAATAATAAATAAATTATATAAAAACACTTTTTATATTTATTTTATTTTATTTTACGCGTGGCGCCATCAACTTTATTTCGCTAAACGATATAAAACAGGAAAAAAAGTAAAAGAGGAAAAAATTCATTGGAATTCAATGTTGTAGTTGGAGCGTTGTTTCATATGGGATTCACGATTTTAGCTTCAGCGTTGGAACAAAAAGGTTTTTTTCCTCCCTTTCCTCTTTTTTTCGTTCTTCGATTCTTTTTTTTCATTTTATCTCACTTTTCTTTTTTTTTCACTTTTACTTTTATCACACAAAAAAATTATTTACTTTTTCTTGATGCTGACAACTTTTAGTTCATCACTTGTGATTTATGAAAATTTGATTAGTCGAATTGGATGACGGGAAGAGTTCCTCGTGCTCTTCATCACGACAAAGGTACCGCGTCGTCGACCGCGCGGAAGAACGCACTTCATGTCGGCGAGGGCTTAATTGAGCGCGTGTGCCAGGTCTGGACGTCCATTAAAGGACCAATCAAGGACTAAGTCTGAGATTTACAATATTCCCCAATCTTCCTCACGGTGTTCCACCATCCAACCAACACACCCTACCCCTTTACGACACTTCCCCTCATTTCCCCCTCCTTCATTTCCGGTAAAAGTGGGCACGACTGACTCATCCAACCCCGTAATTTCCCAAATTTTTACACCATTAGCATTTCCACTCGAAAAAAACCAACATTTCCACATTTTTTTACGAATGTTCCCTCTGGGTCTCCGTCACCGTAAATTGAAATTTCTATTAAAAATTGCTATTAAGTTGCAGCGTAAGTTTGATCCGGTGAATATTTTCACGGTGTCAGCACCCACCATTTGAGAAGTAAATGCGAGAAAGAGAGAAAGGAACTGCGGATGATCTCATTAGAGCGCCCTCCATCGTCTGATTACAGCACTATTGTCCGCAATCAACTAATTCACTTTCTAGCTCGACCAATCGATAAAATAATTGATGTAATTCAATTAGCAATAGCACAACCTCCTTACACCCAACTCATCTCATCCACACACACGAATGGTGGACAATGTCAGTATCAAAAGATAACCAACCCCACCAATTTCCCAACTCCAAAACAACCCCTCTCTCCCGTCTTTTACGTATTTTTAAAAAAAATATAAAAAATAAAAAAAAATGTAGGAGTTGGGTGCAAATCTTACCCACCCCTAGTGCATCTGGGCAATGTGCGTCTGGCTGCACCGAGGCGTTTCTTGATCTCTTTTTAATCAGCCTAATTGCACTCTTAGGACTCCGTAGCATCGCCAGACCCCTCATTTGCATACCCGACTCCATCTGAGCTCTTCTCACTGTATACTCCTGGCACATGAACCATGGCACACCTGCTGGTCACCGAGATGATCAATAAAATTATGTAAAAGGTGAGAGATGTCTGTTTGTGTATTGTATACAAGTGTGTATACAGGAGATTAACGTGTCAGTCAGTCACGGGGTACAGTATATTTAATATAGAAAAGGGTTAAACGGGTTAATAAATAATTTCCTCCTCTTTATTTATATTTTTTTTAACACATCGTCGCGAGAGGGCAATATAAACAAGTGAGGAATTAATCGAGTCGACAGAATTCGAAATACATTAAATGACCATTTTGATGCATAGCTTAAAGTGACCCAATGACCAATCCATTGCTACACCCTTCAACGAAAATTCAATTTTAAAATGCTTCGATCGTTTGACCGTCCACTTGTTTAGGCAAATTTTACCCGTGTTGCGCATTCAATGCAAAATCGGGTGTCCGTGATAATTTAAATTTTCCATCGCATCAGTGCAATAACTTCCCCTTCCCTCCGCGCGGCACCCAGGACGTGGGAAAAACAGTAAAGGGGTACCAACAACCACACGATGGGCGATAAGGTAGTATTCGCAAGCGCGAAATCGAATCGCTGGGAAAACTCGCCCGTCTAATCCCCCTCGGACTGACCGTCCTTTCGCTACACATGGACGCGAGGTCACCAGACGAACGTTCGAGTCCGTGGGAATTATACGACGCATGCGCACCAATCTCACTCACTCTCTCTCTCTCTCTCTCTCCGGCTAGCACGCACCATTTGCCGCCGACTAGGCGAAAGCGACAACGTCACGTGGCCATAAACTGGCCATCCCTTTCTCGAGGGGCACCACGGGACCGCGAGTGAAGTGCATCCCCCTCTCCTCCATCCTCCCACTTTTTTTTTTTACCCGCCTTCAGACAAAGGGAACTGGAGCAGGAACAAAGTGGCGCCCGCCCACGCAGTGGGTGATTTGTCAGGACGTCCCCTCGAGGCAAGGGAGAAAGTTGTTGGATTGAAATTTGGTGGCAGGAAAAAGGAAAACACGCGGGGAGAGAGAGACTTAATTGGAAACACTCATCCAGAGGGGATGTTATTAAACGCAGCGCGAGAAGGTGATAGATTTAAAATGTTTCTTTCATCTTTTTATTTTTTAAAAAAATGAAAAAAAATTTTTCTTTATTTTGGAAAACTTTAAATTTAAAGTCGTGTAGAGCAGGGAAGTTCAGGCGGAGTTTTTTTTTAATTTTTAAATTTTTTTAAATTTTTTCTTTGGTGGAAAAGATGGGGAAAATTAATTATTTTTTTTTTAAATTTTATTTTATATCACATGTTCAATTTTGTTTTCATTAAAATATTTTTTTGCGTAATTAATGCAGGCACTCATGTCGCTGGTTTTAATTAACAAGTATTCAGGGGATGAGGAATGGGAGTAGAGAAAAAAATAAAAAAGATGAAAGTAGAATTAAAGTACGTACATCATGTTTTAGGCTTAATTTGATTTTTCTAATTTTATGTTGTATCTAATCACATGACGTCATCGCATTTTGAGGCTTAGTGGCTGGCCTCTAGCAGATGGAAAAGGGGGATTGGGTTGTGATCTTATCCTGTCATCGACTTGCAATGAAGTTGTGCAGAATAAGGGCTCGATTTTATGCATGTGGTCACGTGATGTCCTTTTTTTCCTATATATATAAATAGATATAAAAAAAAATATTTTTATTTCTTAATTTCTATAGTTAAAAAAATGCAGTAAAAATGTGGATAATGTATAAAAATTGCCCTATAAAAGTGTAAAAGATACATTTTGAAACTCCAAATGATTGCCATAAAAAGATGAGGGGAAAAAAAGTTGATTTTCAAGTATATATAACTTAGTTCCTATATTTTTAATCAGTGAAATCACATTTGTTAAGACCATCTGCACCAGATCCAGTCCAAGAAAACACGAGGCTAATTGAACAGTAGAACCATAAGTGCCAATTTAGTGGACCCTCAACGTCCCTCTTTTGGTGATTAGAAGGTTCACCACATCAAATAAATGAATAAAAGTAAAGAAAGAAAGAAAAAACTCAATATTTACCCCACTGGATTGATTTTCCCTAACAAAAACAAAGTTAACTGTCCCCTTTCATAGTTTCAAACACATTAATATCAATTTTTCCTCATTGAAAATCACCAATAAAAATTTTTTTTATTTTTTCCTGATTAAAAGATTCTCTTTAAAAATGTCGTTTATTAAAACAAGAGGGTTAAAAGGGTTAAAAAGGAAAGTTATAATAAGAAAAACAAACGTGTGTGCATTAAAAGAGGGACCATCTGCGCCAGTTTGGAGAAGGGCGACGCGACGCGTGTCCGTCAGCGTTTGATCATGGAAACGGCACGCGCCACTCGCCATTACTCACAGTCAAGAATGGACGACTGGTGATTACATTGCTAGCGGCCATGATCCCTCTAACAAAGCAGGAAGGGGGAGGGAAAGGAGGATGCAGATTAAGCGCCAATGACGAGATCGCGAGAGCATCGCACTCCAGATAATTTACTGCTAATTGGCCGAACGCGTCCCACTTCTCCCTTCCCCACCTGCCTTCATTTACCTAAATCATTCAGCGCCTACAGGAATGGAATGACGATCATAAACAAAACATTTGTTGCTAAACCAAAGTATAAATATTTATTCGTTTCAAAACTCACTCTTTAAAATAAAAAAATAAAAAATATTTTTTTCAATTTTTTATTTTTATGTCTTCCATATTTGTTTTCTTTATTTTTTATTTATTGTTGATGTTTTTTTTTCTTACTTTTTAAAATTCGATAAAATTTTCAAGATTAAAATTTATTTCCCCCCATAGTTAAATGGGTGTTTTCAATTTAAGGCAAGCGCGTTATGCGAAATTCATCCCAGTTTGCTGCTTAATATTTAATAATTGATAAATCCGTGACATAGTAGCAAAAATCACTTTAAATTTATGGTCTATCGATGCATTTTAAATGGGCGCAAGCAAAATGATGGACTCGGGCATAAAAGCAAAGCAAGCCCCTACCGTGTTGTTCAACCTGTCCAAACATCAATATTTCATCCACGTGTGGAAAATCTTGGAAACTATCAAACTCCAGGATTATCACAGTCTCTTCCAACACCATTTTACAACCTGCATGTTAACTTACTCATTGTTCCACAGACTATATCATTGTTGTTTATTGCTACACTGACATCTTATTGTTGTTAAAGCTACCATTGTCACATGGCTATCATTGTTGTTAAAGCTACTGTTGTAGTACAGTATGGATAAAATTGTTATTTATTGTTACAGGGCTATCTCATTATTGTTAAAACTACTATTGTTCCCCTGCCTATCATTGTTGTTTTTTGCTACACTGACATCTTATTGTTGTTAAAGCAACCACTGTCACACGGCTATCATTTTTGCTAAAGCTACTATTGTTCTACAGACTATCATTGTTGTTTATTGACTTGGTGTCATCTCATTGCTATTAAAGCTACTATTATTGTAGCAAATGCTAATTTTTAATGGACCAAAAACCATTTGCTTAAACTTTTTATTCATAACTTCAGAGCATTTTCTCCTTTTTATTCATACCACCCATTGTTTCACACCCTATCATTGTTGTTCATTGCCACAGTGCCATCTCATTGTTGTTAAAGCTACTATTGTTACACGGTTATCATTGTTGTTCCGGCTATACCAGTGCCATCTTGCCCCTAAACTACTATTGTTACATGGCTATCATTGTTGTTCAGGCTATACAAGTGCCTTCTTGCCCCTATTATTGTAATAATGAATTTGTGATTTAATTCATCAACAGGCTAGGTTTTTTTAAAAGAAAAAAAGAGAAGCGTTTAATGCGTCGATATTCAGTTTTACTCGCTCAATGCACACGAAATGAGATTAAGTGTAAAGCTTGAGAGGGTGTGGGTGACCAAATAACAGTTGCACCATCATATTTCACTCGGTTTCATTGACGAATGCTTATCGGACCGTCAACTGTATGGTGACTAATAGCGATCTGCAAAGAGCGACTGCTCTCACTCATTATGCCATGGGAGAGGTCACATAAAGTGGGCTCGCAGCAACCACACGCGTTTTAATACGCTTCGCTTGTACCCAATCACCAATCATCAATCGAATTTATTTAATTACGACTAAATTAAAGATCGCATTAATTTTCTAAAGTTTTTTATTTAAAAGAAAAAAAGTCACAGAGGTTGTGGAAGTCGTAGAGTTTGATGGATGATACCGAGCTCAAAGATTTTTGAAAAACCATAGCCATAAATAGCGCCATAATAAATAAATGCGAAATTCCCTCTCAGCCTCCATCTACAATAAAACTTAAGAGACGAGGAATTATTGCTCTATTCCAATAACTGCCCTCACTCCCTTTAAACTAAAAAATAAAAAATAAAAACCCATAAACAATAAACTTTAAATTCAGACATAAATTTTTTTTTATTTTTAAAGAAATAATTTTGTATTAGTGTTCTAACTCGTTAGTACGAAACCGCATAGTGCGAACTCCACGATTTTTTCCCATAGACTCATGTTATTTCAAACCGCTTAATGTGCGAAAAACCGCATAATACGAAGAATTTTTTGTAAGTTTCGGTTTTATTTCTCGTTAATACGAATATTTCCAGCCAATTTTGCAAGATTTGGAAAATAAATCATGAAAGAAATCGAAGAGACATATGAAAATGGAAAAATGGGCCTAAACCGAAAAATATTTTTTTATTTTTTAAAAATACTCGTTAGTACGAACAAAATTTCGTACAAACGAGTTACGCTTAGGGCTGGGACTTTAGTCGATTAATCAAACGATTGATCAATTAAAGTTTTAACCGGTTAAAATTTCGCATAATCGATTAATCAAATTCAAAAATAGCGCCAAAAAAATTAGTGTTGATTGGTTAAATCGATGTAAATCTGTAGAAAATCGACGAAAATCTATAGAAATCAACAGAAAAGGGCAAAAATTGAGGAAAATTTATGAAAAACTGCGATATGCCGACGATTTCGGTTGAATTACTTTTCATTTCAATCGATTTTCTTTTAAAAATTTGTTACGATTTCTTAAATTCCGATCAATTTGACCAAATAATTTTTTAACCAAATAATTGTTTTGCATTTTTAATAGTTTAAATCAACTTTTTCTAGCCGATGAAATTGTCGATTAAAATATCGGGATTAATCGAGCAAAAATTTTAATCGAGTCCCAGCCCTAGTTACGCTTAATGCGAAAAACCCGTTAGTACAAACAAACTGCCGGTCATTTATTTGTTCGTACTAACGAGTTGGAACTGTAAATGAATTTTTATTAATTTTTTTTTCATTTAAAGAAGTGAATAGAGTGTAGTGGTTAAAGGGTTGGATCGACGGAGCTTATTTCCAAATGGACCGTAAGAGAAGATAAAGGCAGGATTTTCCCCTGGGAAGTTCATTTTGCTGCCCCCACTTAGGAATTGCAGGCAAGCGTCGGTCGGTCGATGACTGTTTGCATGAAATTGGCGCCTAAGAAAAAGTCCTTTCTCCGCCCACCGAACTTGCAAATCAAATCAGCAAGTCCACAACCAGACGCCAAGCGCTTTTAATGTCAGATCCGTTCACGTTTCTTTCTCGCTTTCCTCTCTAGTTTGCATCGAGTTTCCTTTTTCTGACCTATTTGGTGTAACGAGGTTCTGGCGACTCGGGCCTCGCGATTGGCTAGGGTAAATTGTGTAAGGAATCCATTTGATGAATTACATCTCTTAAATGATCCTCGAGCAATTTTTCATATTCTAAATCGATCTTAATGTCCACTGTGGGGAGGAAAACAGTTTTCCTTATAACGAGGTGCCATATTTTTGACTACTCTGCAATTCATCAGGCAACCGGATTACAACTGGCTTTTGCTTCTTCAGCCTTACCATCAAATATTTAAAAAAAAGTAAGGAAAGGAAAAGAAAAAAAAGGTTCCACGAACGAGGCTCCCCACAGGGTGACCCTTGCAACGATGGATGAGTAACGAATAAAAATGCGTGAATAATAGAATATCCTTTTGCTCATCATAGATGCATGCATTGAATAAGGGAAAAAATTGAAGAAAAAGGGGCCCCTTATTGGATTCAATTTGACTTCGTAGGTAATGTGTTCACACGAGGGCCCCGAGGCCCCGAGTGAAGGGTACAGTCAGCTTTACATCACATCACATCACGGGCCCGGGGCCCTTAGAGAGTTTTCTCGGGTTCTTGGTAGGACAAAAAATCAAAAAGGGCCCTAAAAATACACAAAAAGGCCCCCGGGCCCCGACCGAAGGATACAGTCAGCTTCACATCACGGGGCACGGGGCCCTAAGAGGGAGTTTTGTCGGGTTCTAGGTGTAAGACAAAAAATCAAAAAGGGGCTATAAAACATACAAAGGGGCCCGGGGGCCCCGACCGAAGGATACAGTCAGCTTTACATTAGGACTGGGACTCGATTAAAATATTTGATCGATTAATCCCGATATTTTAATCGATAAATCGATTTTTAATCGACTATTTCATCGGTTAGAAGAAGTTGATTTAAACTATTAAAAATGCCAAAAAATTATTTGGTCAAAAATTCTTTGGTCAAATTGGACGGAATTTAAGAAATTGTAACAAATTTTTAAAAGAAAATCGATGGAAATCTGTAGAAAATCGATGAAAATCGATAGAAATCAACAGAAAAGGGCAAAAATTGAGGAA
>JAQFZO010000198.1:0-32828 GCA_034695885.1 Geophilus flavus
GAACGCGAAGAATCCCCCCTTCCCCTTCCCCTCACTCACCAAATCCTTCTTCTTACCCATGGGGCAAAGTGTTACGCCAAGGGTTTGTCACTGGACTATGACGTGAAAGAAGATGACCTCTGACCTTGCCCCAACCCTAGCCTATGGTCCAAAAGTCCCTTTCCCATGGACCAGTCAGGCGACTGGTTGCCCTTAAGCCCTTGGTCAGCAGATGGTGGTGGTAGTGCAAAGCAGAATGAAAAATCTCTCGTAAAAGAGCTGCCTCTCTCTCTCTCTCATTAAACACCGACAACCAGAACATCCGGTTACACAGAAATTATTTAAAAATTATATCAAACGTTTGTTTTTATGTTTATTGGCATTAAAATCCCATTGGCCCGTGTGTTCACCCCCTGAAAAGCAGACAAGGGGCCACCCACAGACCCCTTTCTCGATTGCAAACCTCTTCTGTATGGAGAAATGTCTCGGCCTGGTGGACGCAAGTGTCAACATCTGTTGTACTTTCTCCGCAAGGGGTAAGTGCTGTGACGTCACAGTCAGCCCTTTTGCAGACATCTGCTCTATTAAAAACAACTCAAAACTCACCGACTGACCTCATTTTCACACTTTTCACACTTTCCAATACGAAATTCTTGTCCATTTACCAAAAATCAACACAAAGAAAATTTAAAACTTTTTTTTCTCCTCATCTCATCTCATCCGGCACATCATTTTTCAGTTACATAAAAACTAGTGAGACGCAAAGACCTTACGGTGACCAAAAGAAAAGGGGGGAGAAAAAGAAAGAAGAAGAAGAAGACCCTTGCAGATGGCTGAAGAACTCGGGGTTAAGGGTTACCATCTTAGCACAAGATGGGTAGGGTATGTATGGGGTATGTGGGGGTATGGTATATATATGAGGGGGAATGATGTGGTGAGGGGGTTTTTCGTCCAACTGGTCACTCCAGGTTAACCCTCATCCCGTGAAGGGGGAAGAAGAAGAAGAAGTATAGTGGACAATGGTAGATTTTCAAGAAATATACAAAGAAGTTTGGCAGGGGGACTTATTTTGATATTCCAACATGGCGAGGTGAGGTGGGGTGGGGTGGTGAAAAGTAGGGGTGGTGAGATGCTAAGGTAAAAAGGAGGCAAGGGGGATAAAAAGGGTCTCGAGGTAACGGGGCCGACCGAGGTGGGGGTGGAGAAACCGTTTTGTCCACTCTCAGAGGGATGGAAGAAGAAAATGGGGAGTGGAGTGGGGGAACTTCCTGTTATAGTGGACTTTCTAAAAACCCCCTTCCCACACGCACCAAATACTAAATTCCGCTATTTTTCTTTTTATTTATTATTTTTTTTAACCCCTATACCCCCCTTTTTCTCTAATCCCCCATTTTTTCAAAATTTTTTTTCTTATTCATCCCTTCGTTTCTCACACTGACCACCTGTGACCTTCGACCTTGTTTACTCCATGCTCGTTGGTTTGCATCACCCCACCCTTTACCCCACCCTATTTACCCCTCCCTGTTTTTTTTTTAAGCCCCACCATTAAATTGTCTTACATAACACGTCGCAAATTGTGAAAATGAAAATTCCAAATTCCCATGGAAAAAAATTTTCCCACCATAGGTTGAGTGTTTGAGTGACCATGGGTCAGTTGTTGAAGTGAAGTACCCCCTTCCATAAAATATTTGAAAAGGTATTTGCCGATCGGCCGGCCGGCCGGCAAAAGCAAAGGGACAGTTGAAATTACAGTCAAATTTCTTTTATTGCCGAGACAGTGGTCAGTTTGCGTTAATTACCCCCATAAACCCGTGCGAAGAGGGGGTTAGGGAACGCTCAGAAATAACCCCTCACTCAATGGGGGTGAGGACGATAGATAGAGGGAAAGGAAAAGTGTGCCTTATTGGCCTTCGAATGAATGTTAAATAAAATGTGCCGTGTCATTTGCAACGTTCGTTCGTTCGTTCTGTTCATCATTGGGTAAATGGCGGAAATTTTTGGGCGAAAACATGTGGCATGTGTTAAAAACTGAGGGATCGTGGGTTAAATGTTTGGGTTTCGACAGATTTCTACAGGAAATGCTCAGAGTTTGGGATTTTCAAGACATTTTGTGGGTTAAATGTTTAGGTTTCTGAAGAAAATTCTTAAAGTTTGGGATTTTTCAGTCATTTCGTGCTGGGATAAATGTTTGGATTTCTGAAGGAAACGACCAAATTTTGAGATTTTTCGCACTGTTTTGACGTCATTTTATGTAAAAGTGTTTGGATTTCTTGAGCTATCTGCAAGAAATGCTCAAAGTTTGGGGTTTTCGAGGCATTTCTTATTGTGAAGGAAACGACCAAATTTTGGGCGTTTGCCATTTTCATACAATTTTGAGGTCATTTCGTGTAAAAATGTTTGAATTTCTGACGGACACGACCAATTTTGGGCCAGTTGTTGGTTTTTCTCACTCTTTTGACGATATTCCGGGTAAAACTATTTGCATTTCAAGAGATTTCTCCAAGAAATGCTCAAAGTTTGGCATATCCATTTTTAAATCATTTTGAAAGCAAAATGTTTGGATTTCTGAAGGAAACGACCAAATTTTGAGGTTTTTCATAGTTTTTCGCACTGTTTAGACGTCATTTCGTGTAAAAGTGTTTGGTTTTCTTGAGATAGCTGCAGGAAACGACCAAAGTTTAAGGTTTTCGAGGCAGGAACCGACCAAATTTTGGGCGTTTTCCCACTGTTTTGAGGTCATTACCGTAGAAATGTTTGGATTTGTGGAAACGACCAAATTTTGGACCTTTTCTTGGTTTTTCTCACTTTTTTGACGATATTCCGAGTAAAAGTATTTGCATTTTAAGAGATTTCTGCAAGAAATGCTCAAAGTTTGGCATTTTCAAGTCATTTCGTGGGCAAAATGTTTGGATACTATCTTAAGAAAACAACCAAATTTCGGACTTTTTCTTTGTTTTTCTCATCATTTTAATATCATTTCCTATTTTTAAGTTGATTTTCGTTAATTTCGAAGCCAAGAATGAGTTAAAACAACGTTGGAAACGATGTACAAATAACGAAAACTACATTCCAGAGTCTGGAAAAATGCGGTTCGAGATTTGGTTATAAAATAAGAACCCCTATACAACAAAAAAAAATAAAAAAACATTACCCACATTCTCCTACCCCTAAAAAAATAATCTAACCCTAGCAGTGGCCTTCGAAACACCTTTTTTTTTGTTTATCCCCACCAGACAGTTTCCACCTTCAATTTCCCACAATTCCAATTCCGAGCCATGCACCAAACTGCAAAATCCACCTGCAAAATCAACAAACACTCAAAACCCCCTCTTCCACTCTAACTTCCCACGAACAAAAACCCAAACCAAAAATCGACAAAAAAAACAAACAAAAACACAACAAAATAAAATTAATTTTATAAAAATCTCGACGAAGACCCCATCCCATACCCCTCAATACCCCCAACTCATTATACCCACTTTCCAATCCAAACTGGTCTTCAAACACATCACGCAATACGACGACGACTTCCCTAACAACTTACACAAACACAAAAAACCGACATAAAAAATCGAATTGCGTCAGTGGAACCAAAAAAAAAAATAATTTTTAAAAAGTTAAAAATAAAGTTTCCACTAAACGCGCGACCCGTTCAGAGTTTAATCCGTCCATTTACCACTTTTAGTCACAAGTCAAAGAGTTTTATTTGACTAATTAGCCTACGAATCCATGCAAGAGTTTTTTCTCTTATTTTTTTTTGGGCCGGCCAAACCGTGGGTCGTCGCCAGGGGACGCAGGAAGGGCAGATGAAGTTTCAGGGTCATTTTTTTTTAATACAGACTTTCACTATTTTTTTTTTTAACCCGTGACTCGAGGGTAAATAACTCTTTTTTTATGTGGGTAAAAAAAGAGTCGGGTACCCTCAAGATGCAGGTAGGGGTGAAAAAGGTCAAAAAGGGATAGGAATGAAAAAAATATATTCAAGGGAGTAAAAATAAAAAATTGAAATATTTTTTTTTTGTAACATCCAGTTGTGTTTATAACCGGATTTTTGTCTGGGATTTTTCTTTCTTTTTTTGTTTTTTGTGGGGGTTTTTGTAAAAAAATATTCAAAAATTTTGTAATTTTTTTTCAATTTTTTTCTTTTTCATTTTTCCAAATTATTTCCTCCTTCCTAATTGGTTCGAGACCCTTAAACGTTGTTTTTGGTTTCGATTTCCTTATTTGAATTTTTTTACCCTTGAAATTTTTTTTTAAATCGAGTCCCACTTTCGCCCACCTTGAATTTAGTGGCCATGGCCACGAAAAGGTGCACGCGGTGTGTAACGAGCGCATGATGGAACTCTGTCTCGAATTCAGTGTAACAATCCGCATTTGTTTCGCTTCTATACCGCTACGACGATAAACCACACCCATCGAAAACTAACTCGAATCCAATTCCGGACGTGACGTCAAATTGCCACGCACACTCTTCAATTAAACAGCCACGATCCAACAAACCAGCAGCCATATTTTTTTTATCGATATATATACCAATTACAATACAATCGGCAATCCCAAAAAACCATCAAAAAAACCAAATTAAAAAAACCAAATAAAATAATTACCCCCACTTTTTTACCCCCACACCCCTACCCCCACAAGAAAAATATTTTTCTCTTTTTTTAAAAAATAAAAATAAAAAAAACTCAATTTCAACCCTACAACCCTTTGATTTAAAAAAAAAATCGATTGGATTTACCCCCACTTTGGCCTTTTCTCTTCTTACCTCGTTATAAGATGCACCTTCCTTCCTTCCAATTCCTTCTTTCCTTCACTTGAAATTCACGCAATCCACCACCATCGAGTCGAGGAAAAACTCATCTCTGTTCCTCTAGCAGCAGCAATACGGGAATCTTTGAATGGGGGGGCTAAACCCGAGTCTCGCAGACTACGCAACACACCCCCACTCCCGACTACCCCCCGACCCCTACCGTTCCGGCCATGGCAACTTCTCATTGGCTTTTAGCATCTATGTTTATTTCATTACACTCAGAGCGGCTACAGTTGGCTACCCTCTGCTCGCTGACCCCTCCTCGTGCCACGTAATAACTCCCATCAGTCAATGCGGCGTCGGGATGGAGGATGGGGGATGGTGAGGGAGGGGAGGGGAGGAGAGGGGGGGGATAAGGGAGATAAGGAAAAATAAAAAAATAAAAAAAAGGGTATACAAAATACAGCAGGAAATAAAAGTGAGAAATTCAACGTTTTTTCATTGTTCCAGCGTCTATGGGAAATGTGCGTCGACAATGGGTGGGGCATCGGGGTCTAAAACAAGAGTTTCCGGTAGAAAAAAAATTATTTTTTTTGCGATAAAAATCGTCTAGAAGGTTGAAATTGATTTTTAAACGTAAATTACGTCCACCCGTTTGACCCTCAGTGACCTTTGAACCCTTTGAACCCAAATTTAGCTCTTGTAACGGTCGGTCGTCGAGGGGTTACTGCTGTACAGCAGACGAAAGAGGCGGCATTCTAGACATTTGTGTTGCAAATAAATATCTTTAGGTATATTACCTGGCTCCGGGGCACCACATTCTTGTAATGGCGGTTCCAAGGTCAGCGTCGATGACTATATGACATGCCTACGAGGGCAGTACGAAGGACTTTACGATATTACAATGGATTGTTTGTACGATTGTCCATTGGAGTTTTGTCGAGCGGGGTGAAGCTCGACTCCGAGTTCAAAGGGGTGAAAAGTGAGTGGAGTCAGTGGCACCAACCCTCCTCACTCTCTCAAAGGGTTGAGCTCGAGCACGTAATTAAGTGGTGTTGGGGTTGTGTGTGGAGTCGAGCGAAGGAAGGAGGGAGGGAGGGGAAGAGAGAATGCAGACGAACGAGGAGTTACAGGTGCAGTCTGCACTTGTTTGCCATGTTTTTAGCATCGAATTATATTTAATTTTTACTTTTCAGCTCCGATGATTGGGTTTAATCGACTGGTTGTGTGTGGCAAATGGTGACCGACGGTGAAAAATGAGGGTGAAAAATGTTTTAAAGTCGAAAATCTATTGAAAATGGGATCAATTTGGAATTTTAGTGCCATAAATCACCCTAAACTAGTTTAATGGACCTTAAATTGACCTTGCTTTAATTTTCACAGTCTCCAGAATTCAGGTGCAATTGTTCCATGGAGATAACGACCCCTAAAGCAACTCGAGACTCTCTACCCCTCCCTTCTGATAAAACCCTAAAAAAACCCAAAGAAACAACAACAACAACCGGAGAGAGAAAAAAACTCCGATACCATCCAAAATTCCATTGGAACCCCTCGATACGAGTCTTTTGCCTTTGCAGTTTACCCCCAACACCAACACTAGACCCCCACAAACACCAAAACACCCTCCCTCCCTCCCTCCTTTCCTCCTCACCCCCCTCTCCCTCTCTTGGACAAATAAAGCGAGTTTCATTCCTTCTTATCTTATCCAAAACGTCCTCAAAAATCCCTCAAAGTCCAAACTTTGTTGGGAATTAAACTTTTTCTAACAACCAACCGGGACTTTGCCCACCCACTTCATTTTTAATCTCGAATAACCCCCAAAACTCCCTCCCCTTTCTTTCAAACTTCAACCTTTTGCGCACACACACACACACACATTCAGACAGCCAGAGAGAAAATCGTCAAATTTATCACTTTCCTAGTTTCAAACGCATTCCTCGACCCCCCGTCCGTCCGTTCGTCCACGAGGAAGGAAGTGAACCTCGAACCCTCCTCCTCCCATTAGAAGGGTTAAAAATCGACATAACTGCATTTTCCCCCTTTGAGTTACACCAGTGGGTGAGGTTCAAGGTCGAAATGGGACCAAAAGGGGGTTTCGGACGAGGGGAAAATGACCCCTCTCCTCTCCTCTTCCTTCCTAACCCCCCAACTCAACTCCCAACCCCTTTTTTCTGAGGAAGGAAGGAAGGTAACTCACAAACTTCCAACTTGTTGCCATATTTAACTCGACCCCCGTGTGTCTTGTGGACTTCCCCACCCATCCACCCACCCCTTTCTTTCTTTTTCTCTCTCCTCTTGCTCCTCGCAGTTCAATAACCTTCAACCCCTTTGGCCGGCCAGGTAAACAAGTGAGGAGAGACATTACAGTTAGGGGGATAATAACGAGTTTTGCTCTTCGATTTAAAAATAACTCGTGTCCAAGAGTCAGGTCAGCCTTGGAATAGAAGGAAATAAATTCAAAACACCCATAACACCACCCATCCATATTCCTTATCTCTTTCTCTTTCGAAGGTCCAAAGTCAGAAATGAGTGGGGGAGGGGAATTATACGGGGTTTAGGTTACTTCCGGTCACTCGAGTAAATAAGTTTCTAGTGAAAATGGAAAAACAAACTGTTTTTAACCACTCGAACCTCGTCATGACGAATTTTTTTTATTTCTTTTGTATAAAACCAAAGAGACAATTGGGCCTAACGTGTACTGCCGGGTGTCCGATTGGTCGATCGGATTTCGTGATGTGGGTTTAGATGGTGACGTCATCGTCGCTTTATTCGTAATTCGTGTATACGGTGAGTGTTGTATAGTGTATAGTAGTAGGTATCTAAACTAAGACTAATTCCCAGTCGTCGACGTGGCGTGACATTTTCTATCAAAATGGCATTCTGGCTCGCAATAGGTCATCGTACTTCTTCTATCGATTAAAGCACCAGGCAGGTCATGTCGGGTATACTATACTATACTGGATATTGTAAATACATACATACACACAAAAAAAGAGGAAAAAGGGGAACAAAAGTAGTTAGCATAGTAGTCGGCGGAGGGAAAAGAATACTGTGGGATTAAAGTCCGAATTTTAAGTCTTTTTTTTTTGACTAAAACGTCTTCTTTTTAAGGAAAAAAAATTGTATCGACTAAAATTTGGGTCATCACACGTCGGGGTGTATTTTCTTTTTTATTTTTTTATTATGGGAGTAACTCGATCCAAATGGAAAATGGAAATTTTTAACCAATTTGAATTTTTTTACTTAACCCCCTGCCGAGTTTTTTTGGGAACGTCGAAAAGGGATGAGAGCGAAGAGAGAGAGAGAGCTAGCTAGCTAGCTCTCAGGCAAAGATTCTTCTTCTTCTCTTTAACCAACATCCTAGCAATCTTGCCGGCAATGCACCAGCACCATCGCTCGCTCTATACTGTACTTCAGATAACATTTGTTAAGTCGGAATCGGAAGGAAGGAAGAGAGGCAAAAGTCGACTCGACCTTTTCAATTAATGTTTTTTTGTTTTTCGGCCTCGAGGAATCAAAAAACGACGGAAGATAATGAAAAAGTTTAACACGAGTGCAAAAACGTATTTACAGTACACGTAACATATTTAAGTCAAACACAAATTTTAATTTACATTTTCATGTTTAATGTTTGTCTTTCGTCGAAAGCTTTTAAGTTCTTAATTTTTTTTAAATTTATTAAAATAAGTCTAGAAGTTTTGAATCTAATAAATTTCTATTCCTGCCTTCTTCAGGTAAAGGTAAAGGTAAAGGTAAAGGTTCCTCGAAGGTGGAGAGCACGATGCCCCCTACCGGTGACCGTATTTAGCTAAGCCACGGTGTCCCAAAAGGTTTTTCAAAGCTCGTAACCGACTCATTGTGTCGTCGAAACTAGATACGTTACAATGGACTAAACAAAATTCTCCGGATTTGTCACACCACAGAAAAATAGCCAACAATAACTTTTTAAAACGAGAAATCAAAAGTTCAACCATGTTTCTTAAATGTTTTTAACCAACTGTCTGTCTGTCTGTCACTCCTTCCTTCCTTCACATTTACCCCTCGCAATTTAACCCTTTCCTTTCCTTTCCTGTCTTCAAAAACAATAACAACTGACCCACCCACCCCTAACGGCCTTCGAAAGCACTTTGCTACTACTCTGTTGCAAACAAATTCTTCATTATTATTAGTGGTCAAACAATACGAGCCCGAAGGCCCGGGTTAGATGAGAGACGATCCGTAATGTAAGAAACGGGATACGATACTTAATAACCCCCATTACCTGATGTCTTTTTCAGAGGGGAGAAAAAAAAAGAAGAAGAAGAGGGTGGACATCGAATCTAACTTTGTGCCATCACACGTACACCTCTTCGCTCGCTCTTCCCATACACCAACGAGAAGTATCGAGAGGAGAACAGGTTTTTAGACCTTTGGTGATGACGAGTGTTTCTTTCTTTCTTTCTTTCTATGTAAGCTTATGTATGTATGAGTCATAGGCAAGAGTCGTTATTTGCCGTCGATTTTTCTAGATAATCGTGTTCCCGAGTAACGCCCTAGAGTTAAATTAATGTGTGTGGCGACTACAAGATTAAATTAAATATCTTATCGGACTTAAATATTGAAATTAGTGATTTCTGGTGGGTTTGCAAAGCAGGGTGGGTGGGTCTCCGGAACTTCCTCTCACATATTTCGAGAGAAATGTTACCGGTTGTCCCGAGCCCGACACTAACGGCGGCGACGGTGACGTTCAACCGAGTTATTTTGGATTGCATAATTTTTAGATTTTTGCCGAAACAGTCCTCCTCGTGGCGGTTGGCTTCGAAAATTTCTCAAAAATATTGTCGAATGATTAGTAATAACCAATCGAGTGTCATTAGACAGTTTGCGCAAATCAACGCAAACGGAAAAACGCAACGCAACCTATGAAAATTTCGGTAGGAGTTTGAAACAGAAAGATGAAGTTGTTAACGAAATTTTCATTGATTGGAGACCTTATTTACAAAAAATACACCATCACTTGCGTTGCGTTTTTTCGTTTGTGTTGATATGCGCAAACTGCTGTCTACTGATTCTTGTTCTTCTTCTTCTCTACAGTACTACCCTATACCATTGCACTCCTTGACAATTTATATATGATTTAAATATCCAAATCTTTATCTGGTTTCCTCCGATACCACTTCCGGTGAGCCTTTTAACTCTATTCCACGGCAAACTGGCCTTTGTCCACCACTCCTTTATACGGTGGCAGTGGAAATGGCAATAATCAAAAAAAGTAAAAGAAGAATAAAAGAAAAAAATTGAGGGAAAGGGGGGGAAAAGGAAAAAGGGGAGACACGAGAGAGAGAGAGAAAGAGAAAAAAATGGCTGATGATTGTGACAAGAGGAGAAATTTTATGATCCACCCGTCCACCGACCGAGAGGAGGGGACGGGACTCCTTCCTCCGACAGTGAGAGAGACCCTTTGCTTCTGGTTCTTTGTCGGGGCTGTGACCAGTGACCTCCGACCCTGGGACTTGAATCAGGTGAGGGGGTTTTTGCTCCTTCTAAAGAATTGGTCAAAATTCAGTTCCAAACCACCAGCAGGACAAATCTCATAACTGTCACCATATTTAAACTTTCATTCTTGCATCAGATATACAGCAGCAGTAGTAGGACGAAATTCAAAGTCTGGTTTTTATTCCCCTTTTTTATTAAGATTTTTCTCATGGGATCTTTTTTATGTACTACGTACACGAGACGACTTGAATACGACTCATTACTTAGACACATTCAAAATAATAAATAATCCCCATCCGCCATTTAACTGTTTTATTAAGAATTAAACGCTAAAATACCAGCCAGCATTTTATTAAAGATTATCTTTGTTTTACAGAAAATAAACTCCATCATCGTGTAATCATGGTGGCGTCCACATACGAGTAATTCCACTCTTCTGTATAAAAAAATCTCAAACTCTTTCACTACAAAAGACTGCTGCCCATTATCCATCGCCAAAACCTTAGATAGATAAGCCTCGTGCTGCAAGAATCCTTTCAAAAGCCTTAATCACCATTTCAGTTGTTATTGTTTCATGACCAAAACTTCCATCCAATTTGAGAACGAGCCCACAATCAACGCTTAATCGAGATTTAACAGATTTGTCCAAATTTTTATTCCTTCGGATGTTGGAACCGTCCACTAGAAAACAATTATAAACGAAATAATGACTGGACTCTTAACCATCAACGAGGAAGATAAACCGACAAAGCTGTCTGTCTGTCTGTATGCAAGGTCGACTTCTTTGTTTTGGTCGCATGCAATATTTTTTTATTTTTTTTTATTTTTTGCGTGCAATTTCCTTTTTGTCAAACTGTCGTCGTCCTGCTGTGACAAAAGATAAATTCGGAGACTGGGTCACTTTGATCTCTCATACCTCGTTAATTTCAAATTTAAAAATAACCAGTTTTTTACCTCCATTTGTATTCTGCCTAGAATCCAGTCGGCGGCTTAGTTTAGTATTACCTAACCTGCCTAGTGGCAGATGGTGGAATTAGAATTTAAAAAAAAAAAAAAATGGCCAGCACGACAGGTTTGTTTTCGTTGCGAGAGAAGAGAGGAGAGAGAGAGAGAGAAGCAATTGCTCTTCTCCAGGTCTGTAGGTCATCTGGTAGTAAATGATACATCAACGAGCCTTCAGCATAAGTCAAGATAAGACTAGACACGAATTTTAAATCTCTCGACCAAAAAGAAACCCCCAGTGTTTTCCCATGACCGAAAACATCACAAAAATATGTGGCATGACATCATCATCCTATCCACAATTCAACAATTCATGGCCAAACCCCGACAACCAAACCAAACCCTTTTAAACCCAATTCCCACAGTCCACTTTTTATTTCCTCCCAACCCAAATTTCCCTTAAAAAACGAAAAAAGAAAAAAAAAAACTCAACCCCACTCCCACCCTTAACCCCCATACAGCAACCCCTACCTGAGTTTTGGGTTACTTTTAAAGATCAAAGGTCCAGTTAGCCCTAACCCAAAAAACCCCATCCAGAAGGGGATACTTACCCCCTCCAAAAAAAAGAGGGGCAAAAAAAAAAAGAAAAAAGAAGTACTACTACCCCTTGTCCATCTAGTTGAATGGAAAAGGCTTAACTAAGGTCTATTCACCAGTGGACATCGGTCGGTCGGTCGGTCGGTCGGTCGGTCGGTCCCTGCAACCAACTGGTTATAAGTCATAAGGTTTCTTTTCTCATGCCAACTCACAAAGGGCAGACATTTTTAGTCTCAAAACTAACATTTTATGATAGAGGGAGTCTTTTTTTCCTTTTTTTTATGGCTCTTTGTGGACCATATGGTCAGTGGTAGAAACAACAGTGAGGGCAGGTGATGGGAGTCAAAAGAAAAACAGAATAGGCAGTGAGTGTGAGTGAGTGAGAGAAAGAAAAAATGAGAGAAGGAAGGAAAAAAATTGTTAGATCCATCCATATAACAGCAGAGTGGACATGTAAACAACCATAAGGTCTCCATTATGGAAACTGGAGGTTAGGGCGCCATTGCATTTTTAAGGGGGTATCAAATGATGTGTGTTACGAGGGGTCAAAGTCGTATTCGTATATGGTGGAAATATGGAATATTGTATGACCAGTAGTCAACTGCTGTTGCTGCTGCCTGTTTCTTTTTATAAATAATAATGATAGACAATGTTTTTTTCCGAGTTCGAAAGACATTCCAGTCATTTGGGAGACTTCGGAAACTCTAGTGTTCCAATAGACAAACTTAATTTACGACTCAAAATCAACATCAAATGAAATTTTTTAATTTTTACTTTAATTTTAATTAATGCAAATTTTATTTTTAAATTTAAATTTAATTTTATTTATTTTCAGATTGGGTTTTCTAAACGTGGGTTTTTCGTAAGTAGGTCAGGAATTCGGGTTTCGTAACCCATATTAATTCATCCGTGATGACTGGTTCGACTGGTTTTTATTATCGATTCTTTTTTTTCTCCGATCTACATTTCAACTCATTTACCCATAGAGTGAGTGAGTGAGTGAATGAGTTGTTAATCGACTCACTTGTTTATCTGTGTGTGACTCCTCGATAACCGTGTAATGACTCGTCCCATAAAGTGACAGATGCAAATGAGGTAGGAGGGATTTAATTGGAATAATAATAATTCAGTATCGTGTTTTTGCATTTTCAAACTCACGTCTGTGCTACGAGCAACAAGTAAAAGTTCAACACCCTGCCTGAATAAATTCGACTACAACAAAAAGAAATAATTAAATATTTAAATTACTAATAACTTCGGCTCGCGCCTTCCCACGCCCCCCTGGACCCCACCTAAAAAAATAAAAGTTAATATCCCTAAAAATCAATTTTATTTAAAATTTTCATATTTTTCAACTTTAAAGAAAAAAATTAATTAGCTTTTTAATTTTTAATATTTGTTTTTTTTTTTGTTTTCAGTCACTGTGAAATATGATGATCGAGGCGGCCCTTTGGTTCGTGTGAGCGGTCAAGCAAAGGGTCTGAAAGGGTTAAGGTTCTGGTAAGCGTTTGTCTGTTCAAGGGCACCTGGCTGGCTGGCCCTTTCAGTTCCTTTACCTTTTTTTTTTAATTTATTTATTTTTGACGAATGGTAAAAGTTTCCGCTCGAGTATCGATTTTTTTTTTTTATGTGTCGGTTAGTCGATTCGTCTAGACGACGGCCATTTTGTCCATTCGGTCAGATGTGTCAATCAAGAGACAAAACCACGCCCATGATAAATATGTAAACATTTCAATTTAAAGCGTTGAATCGATCGATTTTTCACGTTTTAAATTTATCATAAATACTTTCACACGTGCATTTCGTCATCACTCGACTTCTACATCGATTTTCCTCGATTTTCTCATCGATTCATCACCCTAAGACGCTTTTTCCCTCATAATTCCGCATTAATAAAATTATATTTTTAAAAAAAAAAAAATTTTTCCTGAAAAACAATTTTTTTGCAAATTTTTTTTCTTGCTCGCATTTTTGCTTATCCAATTTGCATTGATTTTTTAGGCCTAATTATCACAGCTGCTGCCATCTTTATAAAATATAAAAATAATTTATTTTTCCTCTAAAAATGTAACAATTTGTAATTTACATGACAAATATATTTTCCTATCGATTCATTTCGTACAAATTGATGACCTTTATAATAAAAACGAGCAATTTTATAATCTTTATCTCACCTAACGTAGACAATTCTTAGATAAAACATTTGTTTGCAGCTGTTAAACACATTTTTTTACGATTACACCATCGAAAAACCAGGGAAAAACACAATGGAGTAAGAAGAAAAAAAATTACACATTTAGGTCTATATTTTGTCTTTTTTTCCCAAACCCCCATCAATGAAAGTGATTAAATTGAAATAATTATGAAACCTGTCAAAGTTGAAACCTTTACCCGTGTTTTTAACTAAATTTCGCATTTACCCTCACTTTTTTTATTTTTTTTTTATTTTTGTGCCTCGTGGCATTTTTTTTTATCCCCCTTTATAATTTTGGTTTTTTTTTTTTTTCCTTAACAGAATATAGTAGAAGAAACTGATAATTGCTTTTGTGTCTCCTTAAAGTGGGGGAAAAGGGGAGGGGAATTGCAGCTGCACTTGGTCAAAAGGGGAAAAAAAATCAGTTAGGGAAAAATGGTTAACATCAAACACCTGCCCCCTAAAAACTGACGTAAGGGAAAATGGCGGATACAGATGAGGAGAAAAGTGGGTGGAAAAAATTGCAGAGGGGAAAATATTACAAAATGTTATATAACTTACAGTGTGAAAAGGAACACGGTTACTAAAAATGTTGGTTTTTTTCAATTAAATTCATGTTTTTTAATGAGAAAATGACTAAAATCATGAAGATTGTTTTGTTTTTTTATTAAAAAATGTCTAAAATCATAAAAAATGTCTTATTTGTTCACTAAAACACGTAAGTTTCCGAAAGATTTTTATAAAATTCTACGTGAGGAATTTTTATGAGCAAAAAATATATTTCTAAAAAACACAAAATGGCGTTTTTTATAATTTAAATATTGGGAATGTTTTTTTAAAAATAGATTTCAGCTATTTTATTTCTGTGAATTTTCGTATTCGGACGTTTATAATTCAAAATTTTACAAAAAATAAAAAATTCTTTATTTTTATACAAAAACTTTTTTGTTGCTTTCAGCCATTTTGTTTTTTTCTTTTCCATCATTTCTTCCGTTTTACTTTTGATTATTCATTTCATGGTCGTCCCGCGCCATTTTTGTGCTCTCACTTTTTTATATTTCTTATCCTCCCCCTGCCACGTGCTCGGCTCGTGGCGGAAGTTGATACCCCGCGTTCCAAAAGTGTCATGGCGGGTGGTTATGGGTCACAGGTCACCCGAACGTCTGCTCCCCTGGATTAGGATATGGGAGCACGTTCGTACGTAAAACCATAAATCGTCAACGACACCAAACAATTAAATTATTTCAAAATTTAAAATACAAAATAACAAAATATCAATTCATCAAATAAATAAAATAAATAAATAAATTAAACTAAACTATACCGACCACACTTCCATTCATGTTGCCCACCTGTTTTTATCACATTAAAAAAAAAAGTAAATAATAATAACAGCCATGAAAAAATGACCTCAATCGAGGTTTTAGCAATGAAAAAAAAAATAAGAGTAAAAAGGAAGTGGATTAAAAATACTAGAAAAAAAAATCGACCTCATTTCGACTAAAAACTGATAAAGAACAGAAAAAAAAATTATTTACCAATTAGGCCTAACACCAAAAATCACCCACCTTACAAATTACTGGAAAAAAATTTTGAAAAAAATAATTTCCCCAATTACCCCATCAATCCATCCCACCTCGAGTATATCCTCGACCTTGAAATAACAAAAAAAACTCGACCCGACTCCAATTAACCCCTTCGAACCCCATTTTTTTCTACTTTGTGACAACTTTACCCCTTTGAAAGCGACTTGAAAGGGGAAAACGAGTCACCCCATCACGTAACCAACTTCAGGTGAACCCCCATTCCATTCGGAACCCTCGACCTTCAACCCTTTTCATCCACCCACTTCTCGACACCCTTTTTTTTACCCTTTTTACCCCTTCAAACCCCCAAAAAACCCTACATCCCTCGAGTTTTATGTCTTGACACAGGAAATATCCTTTAACCAATCAAAGCGACGAGGATATCTAGGGGTTGTGGGAGTCCTCTCTCTCCTTCCTTCATCCGTTGACCCTTTCCCCCCTTTAGTGGCTTCCGGTGGCTGGACCGTCTCACCCCTCCCCTTTACTGCCGATTGATGACGTTCAATTGAGTCTGGGGTAAATGTATGGTGACCACTTGACCCCTTCCATCCGATAACCCCCTCTTCTTTTTTTTTTCTCCTCTCTTCTTTACCCCCTTTAGTGAGGGATGATTCCGAGTGACCTCAAAGACAAGAGTTCCAAAAACCTCCAAAAACCCACTCACCTTGAAAAATACCCCAAACATTTTTTACCCCTACATCATCATCCAGTTACGTGTCTTCCCTCCCTTGACCTACTTTTTCCGTTTTCTTCCTCTGGAAGCGGCCATTTTGGATTTGGTAACATACTTTCCCATTCATTGTTTTCCTCTGGGCGTCGGAAAATTCGACAAATTTCCATTTTTTTGACGAAATTTCTCCATTTTTTGAATTTCCGGAAACCCCAAGACCCACCATTTTGTTGGGTATCCGCCATCTGTCGTTTTTTTTTATTATTATTATTTAAAATGAAATTTTTGCTTCTTTTTTTCCGAAAATTCAAAAGGTAACTCGATTCTCTCCAGAGCAAATGAAAAGTGAAAGGAACCATGTGACCATCATTTTTTTTTTTTTTTTTAGGGTTTTACTGAGGTTACATAAACCTGTTTTTCGTTGGTCAGAGGGGATGACAATGACCGAGTGACCGCATGGTGTCCCATCATTACCAAACTGACCACTGACCACAACTTAATCAACTTTTATTTATTTTTTTTTTTGTGTTTTTTGTAGTCTGATTTTGTTTGTTTATTTATTTTGTGTTTTTTTGTAATTAGTTGGGTTTGGTGGAGACAAAAGGAGTCGTCGGTTTGACGTATGGTTTCGAGGGTCGACTAAAAATAGTCGGGGGTTATCTGGGCGTTTGTGTTTTTAGGGGTTTTTAAAATAAATTTTTTTGTTTGGTTTTATTGGTTTTTTGTTATTTAAATGTAAATAAATGTGGATAAAATTTTAAAATCGAGTAAATCGAAGGTTAGGAATGTAAATATGGTTTTTTTTTATGTTTGTTTTTATTTATTTATTTATTTATGGAATTAAATAAGTAAAAGATTAAAATGAATAAAAAAAACGATAAATGATGAAAAAATAAAAGACGTGAGTAAATAAATGTGCGAAATTTGAATGTTTTATGAGTTAATCGAGTCGAGTTGTCGATCCGGTGTCTTTTTGTAGTCGTGTTTACCGACGGATATCAAAAAATAAGGGAAAAATGTTAGTAAAATAAGGTTGAGTTTATCGTCACGTAATTCAACAATCCAAACCACTTTTGTTTACCATCGAAAACCATTCTAAAGGGTTTTTCACACTAGTCACCGACAAAATCCAAACCCAAAACAACGAAATGATAAAAATCACACGAAATATAACATATTTAAAAAAATACATATATTACTAAATAATAATAAATATAAAAAAATAATAATAAAATCGCTTACGTTAACGTACTTTTGCAGTAAAGCCGCCTTCGATTCAACCCGAAAGGGCAAAATTGAACATTTTTTCCCAAAATGCACACAAAATTCCACCAAAAATCTCTTCCGACATGTCTAAATCAACCTACGGACGGACGAAAAAGAAAATAAAAGAAAAATAAAAAAAAATCTACACGAGTTTAACGACGACGTGACGACTAACCCTAACACGGACCATCCGAGAAATCCATGCCGCTCACCTCGCACCGCATCCCGCACGACCGCTCGCACAAACGTCGGCAAAACTTTTCCATCCCGATTTTCATGCAACGACCATCAAATCCGGCCGAAAGAGTATCACCGGATCAAAAACGTCTTCGTAAACGGTAACGTAAACCTAACGGTCCAATCGTATCGTCAAATTCACTCGAAATCTCACTCGATGTCCATCGACGAGCAGAGAAAAAAACCTGCACTCGTGACTTAATCTAAGCCTAAAACGAGCGCGAGGGACGACCGGGCGAGCGGGAGGCAGGCGAACGACGTGCGCGATGGCGATTTATCGCTACTCCATCAAAATAATCAAATAAAATACATAAATAGTCAATTAAAATGATAATTATCGATGAGTTTCCTTGTAAAATCATTGGAATAAATATATAATAAGGTCATTATATGAAATCGGGTAAAAAAACAATAATGATAATAAAATGGATCATCGCTGTTGGAAATGTGAGCGATGATGAAAAGACAACGGGATTCGTGTAACTTCCTGTTATTTTTTCCCCCCTGTACGTGTAGTATACGATGGAAAAGAGAATGCGTTCAAGGCCACAGCATTTAACCGTCAAAAGAAAGAAAAAAAACTCGGACTCGAATTATGAATTAAAATTAGGTCGAGTTGTGACTTTTATTTTCGCGTGTAGCGATGAACACGTAGCGATCAAATACACATCGCTCGCTCGGTTTGTTAATTCTAAAATTATTTCGTTGTTTACTTCGAAATGCGTGTTCCGATTGAACAAAATAACATGTAATTACGTAAATATCCACAGCACATATGTAAATAATAAATTTATAACAAAAATCGCACGAAAAAAAATGATAAAGTATAAAAATTATTTTTTTTTTCATCGCTTATTTTTTTGTAAACAAATTTTAAGCCTAATTGTGTTTGATTATTTAACCGGTGTGAAAACATCGGATCGTTTGATTCGTGTAATGTACCCGTTACGATGTTATTTTAACTCGTATTTTGATTTTAGGAAAATGGGAAAAACGTGTTTCTCGTCGGCGATGAACGACTCATCGCTAACCCTCTCCTCGGTCGCTTCTTATTTCAACCCCATCGTCGCATCTTGCCATCGCAACTTTTTATTATTTTTCCCTCCTTTCGAAATTTGGCACACGGGGGAATTTCAATATATTCTTTACAATTTGATCCTCTGCAACGCACCGAATTACGTAAAAGTTGGCCAAACGACCGGGAATTAGGAATAAAAAAATTTTTTTTTTAAAAGAAAAAATCGAGCATAAAAAAATTATCGCCAGCTGGTACCTCGAGGCTAGGCACATGTCAGTGATTTGCTCGGCGTTTCCTAGGCAACATCGGTTTATAAAATGAAGGACATGACTTACCTTTCGTGTTTGAAACCACACGGAGCCGTCGTGAGGGGTTCGGAGGGCCAGGAACGGCGAGGGAGCCAAGTGAGAGCCGCCACAACCTCACCCACTTTTCCTCGCTGGTCTCGTGCTGCGCTGGGAAATGGCGCCAACGCATGAGTATGCACGGATACGTGACGTCATTCGTCAACGGCCCCGCCGGACCGAGTGATTACGAGCGTGTTGTGAGATGTTTCCGCGCCATCTAGTGTCGGTTTTTAAAAGTACCGTTTGACCGTGAAACCGGCCGTTCATTTTTTCTCGCGTAGGGAATCGTGGGTACGAGTGGCGCCATCTTTTGAGTCGCGGAATCTGTAAAATTAGATGTGTTGTTAGCGAGTTTTTGATGTAAATAAAGTGTGAATTTTATAATTAACGTGTAATTTCCCTTTATTTATCATCGATTGAATTTTATTTTATCGCTACCATGCGTCAAAGCGATAAATTATCGCGCAACCCTTGCAGCGATAGTCTGTCACTCTTGTTTATTTATTCAAATCACATCTTCAATCCCTTCATGCAAATTAACCCTTTACAAGAGATTCGGTGTTGTAAACACGGTAGCGATAAGTAAAATACATCCGATAAGGTTTGACCTCACGTTTTCGAGGGCAAAACGATTTAAACGCTCGAAAAAACCATTTCTATGGAGAGAAATAAAGAGGAATAACGATGATAATTTTAATCATTATCACATCAACAGCGATGACAACGTGTGATTAATTACATTTGCCTCAGTATTTCACTCAGATCCTTATCTGAAATGTCACTTTTCTTGGTTAAGTTGATCGCATCGCTTAACGCGGCGGCTAACACGTGTTTACACGTAAAGTTTTCTTCGTTTCTCAGTACCGAATGTTTATACGCGGGACAGGAACAGTAATTGGCACCGACGTAGCAAAAATAGGGCGTTCTACTCGTGCCTGTCACTTTGAAACAACTTCTTTTCGTCGATTCACACACGAGTTTTTCGATTTTTCTGTTGTCTACGAGATCCAAAGCCCCGGATGCGATTCTCGGAAATAGTAATCGTAAAGTCGATAATGTTTCGCTGTTTAGGCGCTCGTTTTCTCGGTGATTAGTCTGGATGTTATGGAGAAGTAAATCGAAGAGATTTTCTGTCATAATTTAAGCCGTTTTGAATCTCCTCACGAGCGTGGCGGACTGGCGACTGGCGTGCAATGTGTGCATCCGGGTTGTCTCGATGGTTTTGGAAAGTGACGGTAGATGGCGGCTGTCGTCGGTTTAAATATGGCGCCCGATTTTAAATTTGTTTTTGGGAGATTTATTTTCTCGGTTGTAATTAGTTTTACGTTTATTTTCATAATTAAAAATGTCGATGGCACTACAAAATTGTCAAATTTTTATAATTCTCCAATATTACAAAAACAAATTTTATATAATCGAAAATATAAAAAATAGTAGGAAATATCAAATGGTAAATAACTTTAAATCAAGTTAACAATTAGCTGCAAAAAAATTAAAAATTTGTTTTCTTTCCGATTACATTTACCGAAATCTGCACATTTAGCCATAAAATTTTCAGTTTCAACATGACGGTGCTCGGAAAAATAAATTCGACAGCAGATATTTGCAAATAGATTTCATATTATTATTATTATATGTCCAATTTTTTCACAATTTTCGTCTTTTTATATAATTACCTTGGTAAAAGATACCAAAGCTTTTTAAATATACAAAATGTGATAAAATTTCCAGCATGGAAATGAATTATTTTCACAATATTACAAACAATTTACATCGATTCATATTAAAGTTAGTTGGCACTTGGAACTATAGAGATTAATCCTATAAATGTTTTTTTTTTTTAATTTTTTTTTTTTCACCTTTAAAAAACACTGAAAACAATTACTAACGAACTACGATACTTATTTACATTCATCTAATTTATTGCTTAAATTAATTCATCTAGCTAATTAAATTTGGTTGAGAAATCGGATATGCTCAATTCATCGCCATTTTTTTTCTTTTTACTAATAAAATAAAAAAAAATTAAAAAATCGACAAAAATTGGAAGCTATACTTGCAACAACAACCATCTTGTTTTTGCATTGATGTCACTTAAAAGTCCCTTTACACGATGATCACAACCACAACCAACCGTTTTAACGAGTTAGTTTAAAGATTTACGCCCGAATAAATCACATTTTTTATTTTTTATTTTTTGTTTGTTTCTAAATCCCCCTCCTCCTTTAGCATTGATATTTTCATTTTCCACAACCAAATAATTCCAAAGGTCACTTTTTTTCATCCATTTCCTGAGTTTAAAACCTTCACCGTTTAAAAGGCACATTCCTCATTTGGCAGTGGATCTTCGTTCGATTCCGTTTCCTGCTTCTTGCAAAAAATCTCTTTTCGGTTTTTTTTTAAAAGTGAAAGAAAATCAAATCAAAATGGATTGACTTTTACGCCATCGATGCGACGATGCTGATATTAGGTTAAATAGTTTTCTCGCTGTTGGATGGTCGGTAGCGGCCCAACCGGACTCAAGTCGTCGTCGTCTTCGTCTTCTTCTTCCTCGTCGTTACTCATTTGTTCCGATGTCACGTTCTGCATGGCTTTAGCTAGAAAAAAAATTAATAAAATCAAATTAATGAATCGAAAAGAGTCCTATGGTAGACTAGAGGTAAGAAAAGGTTGGGAAAACGAAAGAAAAACGAGGAAAACTCGCTGTACCACCACCAAAGGAACGAAACAAAAGCCGAAATCCGAAAAGAAAATAATAAACAAAAGAAAATATATAAATAAAACAAAAAAACGAAATCAAACCTTTAATTTTTATTCATGCGAATACTTTGGAGTGGTATGTGCTGGAAAATAATTAAAATTATTTATTTAAAGGAATGGATTTTTCTACTCGGGAAAATTAAAATCGATTTTAATTTTTTTTTTCTTTACTCTTTATACCTGCAACGGCTTTACTCCTTTCCTTCACTTCTTGAGCCAACTGTTGGTTCAGCGTGAGTAATTGTTCCCGTTGTTTCTTTTCTTGCTTGAATTTTTTCTTCAACGTTTCCGACGCGTTGGAAATTTCTTCCTCGGTCAAATCTCCGTACCTGAAGAAAGAAAGACAGACAGACAGAAAAAATAATAAATTTTTTTAATTTGTTGTTGTTGTTTTTTTAAAAAAATATTAAGAAATTAAAAATTAAAATATAAAAACATCACTTTTTTAATTTTATATCTTAACGTAAATCTCGTAATGAGTTACGGTAGGTTTCGAGTAATTTTAAAATTTATAACGTATAATTAAATAAATCCTTTAATTACTCTCTCGCTCACTTTCCGTGCTAATTTAACGCTTGGAACAATAAACTCGAAACAATTCTGATGTAAAGCACTCCACCAAAACAATTTTCATTTCACCCAGTACGTAGTAGTAACTTTTCATCGAGAAGTGATGACACAATTTAAACGACCCACTTTTCGTCAGTATGTTTCATCGAGCTTGAAAGATGAATGTGTTGCAGTTAATCTCGTCTGTTTCCTATTATTTTTCTTACGGTAATTATGTTTAATTTTAGATTATCTTTTTGCTAGAAATTAAAAATCTAATCCTTTCAAAGTCGAAATTCCGGTAGATAATTTGATTTAAAAAAAAATGCCTACGTCGTGCTTTCCGACAACATTTTCTTGATGGCTTCAGCTTTTTGGATGCGATGCAATTTTTCTTCGTTCGTCAACTCTTCCTCTTCTTGTTCGATGTACCGTTCTGGAATGAGGATCTTTTGCGGAAGACCGAGCTTGAAAAAAAAAATTATTTTATTAAACATAAGCGAATTATTTAACTCATAAATGGAAATAATACTTCTCGATCGATGGTCGACTCGTCGAAATTCTCTGATTTTTTAATCGTACTTTTAACTACATCCGGTGTGTTGGCCGAACGAAGACATCGCTCCATGTCGAGATCGTCTCGAGACCGTGCGTTGATCTGATTCACGAACGGTAAAAGAAAAAAGGAGTTAAAAATCGACGAGCGTAAACAAAAATACGCGATATATCATCAAACAAACAAAATTGGTGTTTGTGTTCGTTTTAATTTAATTTTCCCCTAATCGAGTTTCCCCGACCCCAGAGGATTGATTTCCTGACCATTTTAGGAGGCGTAGCTTCTAGGGCCAATGGCTGACTGCTGGAGATTGTATAATGGCGGCGTTTATGACGGCGTTTCAAACTGCCATGATCGTTGATATTTGTCTCAAAGGTCAGACCGAGCTCAGGTTCTCCGGTCAACGATGCGACCAACTGTTGGGCAGTTTCGGCAACGATTTGTCTCGCCGCTTCCGATTTAAACTCAGGAGTTGCCAAAGGACTTCTGGGAGGACTGTCTAAGTGACCGGGACTACCGAATAAGCGTTCGTGAGCAGATGGAGGGCGGTCTGCAGCCTAGGGATCGATACATAAAATAGAAACAAAAAAAAAAAAACAAAAAAAAAGAAAATAAAATAAAAAAGCAATTCATGCAATTAGAAGCAAAATTAAAATGAGGAAAAATAAATAATAAAGCAAAAAAATCACAAAAATCCGATTTTTCGATGACGAGTTAGTCACATCGAGTTAATTAAAACAAATTTTTCACATCAAAGCAGCCACGAATGGCAGGAAATGCAAATAAATAAAATAATTTAAAAAATTAAAAATTAAAAAATAAAATAAAATAAAAAAACAAACAAATTTATGACACGTATCATGAGGAAATTTGTGATTTAGCAAACGCTTTAAGGACTACTAAATCCCCATCGCAGTCCCGTACCGACAAGGTCGGTGTCCGGTAATAGTAGGGCACGTTGGGTAAAATCTTATTCGTCGTCGTGACGGTCGTTGTGGCCGACGTCGTGGTCGTCGTTAACGGCAGTGAATTCGGTGGACGAACGGTTTTCCCAGACGGTTGTACTTCGGCAGGTATGTACACAGCGCGGCCATAGTTTCTTGGAAGCGACATGGACCGCTGAAAGTCTTGCAAATCTTTAAAAAAAAAATTAAAAAAAAATTATTATAAAACAACGATTTAATAAATGGAATGTCGAATTAATTTGATTTCATTTGTGCCTTAAATTGAAAATTACTCAAGGAAAGGGGGGGCTTAATTACCCTCCAGGTAATCAAAGTCGTCGAACGACGCCGATTCGGGTTCCTCGATCACACGACTCAACGGTTGTTCCTCGTACGTCACTTTCCTCTTTTCCTTTCCCTTGTTTCGTCGTTCCGATTCGCGTTTAACGATTCGAACCGTTTTCACTTCCGCTTTCTCTCTCGGGATTATCCCGTAAAATCGTTTCGTTCTGTCGTCCGCTTCGGTGATGTCGTTTCGCAAGTATACGTCGTCGTCGTTGCTCGTTTTGTCGTCCAGGGAATCGGCGTTCACGTATAACGGTACGATGGATTTCGCCATCGGTTCTTTGATTTCGACCCCGATCATATTGGTTTGGCAAGATTCGTCCAACACGTCGTGCGTTTCCATCGTGTCTAAATCGGTCTCCAAGTATGTGCTGCGTTGGACTTTGCGTCCCGGAAGTGGGGCGGAGCCGGAGACTCCGGTCGGACTCGGTCGTATCTCTTTTTTGCTGTTGAGTTGTTTGATTTTTTCCACGGCGCCGCTGATGTCTTTTCTCCTTTTCGCCAGTTCGTCCATGATGCTCTGTACGTGAGCGAGTTCTTCCTCCAATTGCACTTTGAGTTGAGCCGTTTCCACGTCCTGTAAAGAGCGAAAAGATTTTAAATATAAGATTGATCGTCATTTAATTTAACGACTAACCAAATTTGGTTTTCTTACATCACAAGCAACTGAAGGAACGATTGTGGTTGCTTTCTTAAGAGTTTGGTGTATTTTTTGGCGTAGGACGAGAATTTCGTGCTCGATTCGCGCATTTTCCGCTGCGGTTTCTTCCAGTTTCTGGTGGAAAATGAACATTTTTCATTTAGGTTGGTTTGTTTATTTTTTTTTTTAAATTTCTTACCCTGGTCGTTCCGACCAGCTGCATCTGTACTTTCTCTAATTCGACTTCGATGATTCTTCGTTGCCTCTGTAGCCTTTCTTGTTCCATTGCATTGTCCCCGGTAAGTTGTGCTTTTGTTTGTATGCTAATCAGTGCCTTTTCTAACATGTTCTATAATTTTAAAAATTAATTAATAGAATACAATCAGTTTATTTAATTCAGTTTTTTCTCACTTTGTCTTGTTGTAGATTTGTCAAAACGACCGATTCCTCCTGTAATGATTTGTCTAATTGGTATAATTTTTCTAGTTTATTCTAAAAAAGAAAATAGAAAAAAAATAATAATAATAATAATAATAATAATAAACATCAAAATAATTTGAAAATGAATTTAGAACGTGAAGAACGTTTATGGTTATCGGAAGTGTTTGTTAGTAGCGGTAGTTCTTTATTTTTTTCGGTTCCTTTTCTACCTGTAAGTCAACTTGATCGGGAACGAGTTCATTCCATTCGGATTGTTCTTCGTCTATGAGTCGTTGCTCTTGAAGCTTTCGAGTAAATTCGATCATCTTTTTTGGTGGCGAATAGTAATCGGGATATGGCAAATTTGCGATCTGGTATTGAGTGGTCAACGCTTGATCGCTACCACCGTACCAGCTACCGAGTTTAACCATGTTATCCACCAGATTTACTAAAGGTTTACTCAATTCAAACTAAAATAAATAAATAAATAAATAAATAAATAAATAAATAAATAAATAAATGATAAAATTAAATAAAAATAAAAATAAAAACAAAAACAAAACCTATCCCAATTTTTTTTTTCTTTTTTAAGAAATCAAATAAAATCGTGGTTGTGTGTCAGGGGGGTCCACCAAACTCGTATTTACCTGTTTGGAACATTCTTCCAACTGCTGAGTCAATTCTTCCACCTTCTTGGAATGCGCTCTCCTGTTTTTCGTATCACTGAATAATTCAAAATTCATTTTGAGAACAAAAACTTTAAATATGGTAAATTAAATTTTTTTTTTAATGATATCCTCCTCACATTTGCATCAATTTCTTCTCTCCTTCCAATTCTATCCTACA
The DNA here is from genome assembly GCA_034695885.1 of Geophilus flavus. Classification (NCBI taxonomy): domain Eukaryota; kingdom Metazoa; phylum Arthropoda; class Chilopoda; order Geophilomorpha; family Geophilidae; genus Geophilus; species Geophilus flavus. The sequence goes on from JAQFZO010000198.1 coordinate 26,125, forward strand.
AGTATCCATGGCTTTCTGCAACCTCGCTTGAGTTCTTCGCAGTTGAATCAATAACAAGATTAATTCTTCGTGCTGTCGTCGGTAAGAAAAAAAGAAATAATTTATTACTAATTTAATTAGTAAAGACGCGATGAATTCGACAAACGTTTCCACTCACCGTTTTCCCCAAGAGATCTCCGGCAGAAATACTTAAGCGAAGGTTATTACCGCCTAAACCTTCATTTAATTTCATATTTTGCAACTTCTGTAATTAAAATTTAATTTAGTTTAATAAAAGCAACTTTAAAAAAAAGAGAAAAAAACAGAAAACAAGAAACTCACTCCTCTCAGCTGTAGTTCGGAATCGGACATGTTGGGATCTTCCTTGAGCAAATCGTTTTTCCGCCGTCTGGGTTGAGTTCTGGACAGATACAAACCTTTCAACGATCCTGTCATCGATTCTAAACAAATAGAATAGAATAGAATTTAAAAATAAAATGTAAAATTCGTAAAATTTATTCCAGAATATAAAACTAGGTAAAAACCACCGTACAAATGAATTATATATCTATATAAAAAAAAAAAAAAAAATCTTTTATAAAAATGGTAATAAAAATATGTAAAACTTAAAACACGTGGAGAAAACTCCAGATTATAAAAATCGTATAAATGAATTATAAACCATAATAATAATATATATATAAAAAAAAAGTATAAAAATGTACATTCAATAAAATAATTATTATAAAATCATCATGATGTATAAACCTTGAGCGGGAATGAATATTAATCGAATTATGACCAAACTCGGCACATTCGGCGGCGCACCGAAACATCATCATCAATTATGACTAATTAAATCATCCTATATTCAAAATTCACAAAGAGATTCATTAACGATTAATGAAAATCCGTTTGAAATTGCTGTATAATTTGTACGATAGTATAGTCCTGCAATTGCAATTATGTCTCTCCAAGGTCACAAACTGCGGTCGGTCGGTTTCGATATTGTCAGCTCGTTAAAGGCGCTTTTCAATACAAATTGAGCAAGTTCTGTACATAGAAATTCCATTCATCACGCACCATCATCTTCTTCTCCTCTCATTATTCGAGGCACTGACTGACCTATGACACTCGTGCTGCATTCAGCCGTTTTACAAATCTCGGCTAATTAAGCGAGGAATTAAAAGTGTAATTCACTAACTTGTAAGTTAGTTGTGGTTGCGCATCTTTAAAACAAAACAGAATTATGAGATATTAAAAGAACATTTCCATTCATTAGTTGCACAGAAGCAGCAGCAACTTAAGATACTCTTAAGATTTAAAGTGCTTTTAGCTAATTTATCCGTAAGAGGGCAGGCAGGCACTTTCGAGTGGAGGAAGATTATATATATAGTTAACTTCACGCGTTGATAAATAATTCTGTTTGATTTTTTCCATCAACACGAATGATGAGTAGTAGTATAATTAGCAGACTTTGGATGAACGTGAACGCCAGACCATCTGAGCAATCGACTTATTAAAGGCGCGGTCGACATCATGTCCCATCGACGCAATTCTTCGCGATCGATTTCCAATTCCAATCTGTTGTTGTCGATTTCGTCCAACGATCGACTCAATCGTCTGCGTTCCAACCAATCGAAATCGCTCGACCTCGAAGCTCCTCCTCCCGGTAATTGACCGTCCGAATTCGCACTCAGCAGATTATCCGCCGTAGCTGCCGCCGTCGGATCCAGTAAATCTTCCATGGATCTGGATCTTTTGTTTTTATCTCTGATTCCGGCCAGATAAATGTTGCGACATTCCCAGTTCGTGTTGCTCTTGTTCGTCCGATGATGATGATGATGATGTTTCAGCGTGTCGGATTCGTAAGTGTTTTTGTCGGTCATGTTGAGTCGTTTGGCTTCGAGTAGGTTGATGGAATGTGTGAGTTCGTCGGCGAGGTTGTCCGTGTTGTTGTCGGTCGGATTCGATTTATTCGGATTGTCGATCTGGTTGACTTTCCGTCCGATGTCGTCCCGTTTGTTCGTGTTCGTGTTAACGTCTCGCGAGTTGTTCAGCAGAGATCGCTGGCGTAGAAATCGTTCGGAGGAGATCGAAATCATCGATTCGCTGTCGTGAGGGTACAGATCCGAATAATAATACGGCGCCGAGTTGTTAGAATCTTCGCTTTTCACTTCGACGTCAACGGAGTCCGCGAACGAACCGGTCGTTTCTTTGGACCGAGCTCCGGTTTCCGCGCCGATTTTCTGATACCCGGACAGTTTGAAGGTGGTCGGCTGCTTTGATTCCGCGTACTTCGGATCGTCTTCGTAGACGCGGTAGTACGAATAATTGAGGGAGGAATCGTACGGAAGGTAACCGGACGTGTTTTTGTCGGACGAGTCGAATTTTTCCGACATGAAATATAAATTGGTGGTTTCGGCGGAACAATGCGCCAACCATTTTGCCGTTTTGCTGATTTCTTTCGGACTCGACGACCAGTTCTCGAGATCGTCCATCGGTGGCGGCGACTGGGGAATCGGAGGCGGAGACGTGAGATCCTCGTCCGACGACGCGCTGCCTTCGAGTTTCGGATATTTCAAGTAATACGAAGCCGGACGGAAAGAGTCGGACATGGAGAATCTCTTGCCGGATTCGAAATCTTTACTGTCCTCGTCGTCCGCGTCCGACGCGCTCGACGTGTCCACTCTCGCGTTCAAGTTTCCGAGATTTTCGTACAACGCCACCGACGATTTCGGAGTAGATTCGTGCGGTTGGTCGTCCGACGCCGTGGGCGGTCTGAGAAAAATCGTCTCCGGATGCTTCAGTTCGGCGTAAATCGGTTCGTAGTCGGTTTTGTACGTCAGATCGTACGATCCGTCCACGTCTTCCTCCAACGACGTCGTCGGTTTGAGGTAAATGTCGGTGACGACGTTGTCGCTGTCCGGATCGTCTCCTCCTCCTCCTCCTCCTCCTTCTTTGGGCTCTTTGCTTTTGATGAGTAATCCCTGATCGTCCATTTGTACGTATATCGAATCGTCGAGTTGTTCGAGTCCCTTGTCGTACAACCACGACTTGAATCCGCTTTTCATGGGAATGTAATATTCCTCGCCGCTCTTCTCGCTCATCAACAACGTGTCCAGCTGCGGACAACTGCCCAGACTCCTGCGAAGACTCCCCCCTCCGCAGTTCATGTCGAAGAAAGCCGTCGTCGATTTGGTCGTTTTGGACGAAACCGGATTTTCGACGCAAGCCGCCTCGAAAATCCTGATGCGATCCTGGACGATGTTCTTCGGAGGAACTTCCTTCCGACGGCGAATTTCGTCAACTTTCTCCATCCGACTGCTCACGGGTCTGTCTTGCAGGAAATATTTGCCGGAATTGTCGACCGGCGGTTGGAATTCCTCTTTGAAATTACTCGTTTTCAAGTCGTCGATGAATTTGTTGCTCGATTTCGTATTTTTTCCCGACTGATTTTCCCTTTCGTTCGACTTTTTCGTGTCGATTTCGTCGTGATTCAGTCTGTCGTAGGTCTGGGTGAAGAAATTCGCTTCTTCGATGTCTAATTTCTTGGAAAGATTATCGGGTTTGAATGGATGTGGCACGGTTTCTTCGACGTCGAACTTTTGTGGCACGTATTCGTCGACTTTAAATTTGTGTGGCACGTAATCGTCCATTTTACTCTTGACTGGCACATCATCATTTTTTATTACATTAAACTGTCGCTCGTTTTCTTCCGCCGCTTCCTTCTTGTCGATGATCGGAGGACTCGACGACTCCGACTTGTGATTTTGTTTCATCAGGATGTGTTTTTCGTAAAGAAGCGCGTGACTGACCGGTCGGTTGCCTTCTATTTCGACGATCACGTCCGGACACGACGACGACGGCGGCCGGTCGCACAGATTCACGTTGGTTTTGTACAGATCCTGACAATTGTCGACGTTGTAACAAATTTCGTACAACGGCTTCGACCTGGCCTGTAAGAACATTGGCATGGCACTTTTTTCGTAACGCATCGATCCATCCGAATCGTAAACGGTGCAATTTTTCGGCTGCAACGTGTCGTAACCGCTGTCGGAATGTTTGCCGTCATGGGACGACGGCGGACGATGATAGACGAGCCAATCCGGCGCAGCGTCGAGCGGGAACGGCGTCTGAACGCTCTCGTCTTTGAATTTCTTGTGAGTTTCGCCGGCAGGAGGCGGCTCGAGGATCCTACGACTCCTGTTCTCCATCATCTCCATGGTGATGGCGTTAATGTTGACGTAATCGGACGTCGTTGTCGCATCGTTATTAGTCAAATTAATTTTGTCGGAAAATCGAACGCAAGAAGTTTCGTGCGATTTTTCCACCTTCCTTGTCCTACCAGCCTGCGCAGAACGCCGTGACATTCGTTTGCGTAAATCTCTAACGGAATCATCTTTAAATAAAATTCATGCAATTAATTAATTAATTAAGTTTTAAATTTTTCAAATGTTATTATGTCTTTGTTATCTAGAGGATGGATGATAGGCTACGGAATCAAGTTAGTAATTTGAATTTCATGCGAATTAGTCTGTCGGAGATAGAAGCAAACGACAGAACTGTCCCCAGCAGGCGTGGTAGAACGAGATTCACCAGTCGGTACATAAATCCTCGAGAGCATCTGTCATTATAAGTGTAAAAATTAACGATAATCATATAAAAAAATATATATATATTATATTATACTAGTCAAAAAAATGAATGAGGTAATGACAAGAGTGATGGATGATGTCGGAGTGCTCGCATTGCCGAAATCAGGTTTTGAACGTTTTTAATTACGAAGTAGTGTCAGCATGACATGCTCCAAGGATTTATATACTTGCAGCACTGCAATTATGACACTAATTAGTTTAACTTTTTCCATAAATCACAAACATACACACTACACTAGTAACGGCAATGCTGGTTTGTTTATCTTTAATAAGATGATGAAAAGTAGTGAGGAGAAAAAAAAAAGACTCGAAAACACCAAAAAGGAGAAAAGAATAATCGTGTCAATGTTTGTTATTTTTTTGGTTAATAAAAACCAAAGAAACCGTTTTTTAGGTTCGTCAACGACTCGACCAGAGATTTCCCTTAAAAAATTTTCATTTTTTTTTTTATTTCGTTAGGGTTAAGCGAATCTTTTAGTCAGCCTGTAATTTCCGGTTTATTTATTTTTTTCATTAAGGGAAACTTACCTTCGTCGTCTGACGAATAACTGTTCCTGTAGCGATGTAGCGTGCCGCCTAATGGTTTGTTATCTTTGGAAGACGAGGAGAAAAGTGGGTCGATCGATAAAATAAAAATGGTTAATGATTTTAATGATACAACTTACCGATCGTTCTGGAAATCATGTTCCGCTTTCCGTCCACTTCGTCCGGTTTTCGATAATTCTCCATCCCGCCGTCCGCTTGTTCCTAATTCCACAAATATATCAGTAAAATTCTTTGAAAAATTAAAAATTAAAAAATGTCGTACCATTTTCCTATACTCGGCCATCTTTTTCGGAGTGGCGGGACCGGCGTTCCTAGCAGGCGTCGCCTTTTGTTGCGGGTATTTTTTGGTCAGCGGCGACTGCAACATTCGTTGTTTCCATTCGAGCAGGCGTTTCATCGATTCCTCGCGCTGTTGAGCGTGTTTTGGTTCCTCGCCCTCGATCTCTCGAGGATACCCTCCGCTGTTTTCGGATGGAAGTCGGGCACTCGCGCTTCGGATAAACTGCGGGTCGTTCGGCGGAGGACGTCGGATGGCAGGATAAGGCGGAGTGCTGGTGCTCGCGTCGTTTTCCTTTTCGATCTGCTGCAACTGGTCTTGGGACGACGATTCGTAGCTGTCGTACGACGTGTCCGGATTTCGCTGCACCTCCCACATGTTCGGATGAGGCGTGTGAGGCGTGTGCGGCGGTTGATGAGGTTGATACACGTCGTTGGCGACGACTCCTTCGTCCCAGTATTCGGGAACGTTGTACTGTTCGCCGCTGGATTTCGGTCGCACGACGGCGGCGCGACTTCCCTTGACTCTCTGCGATCGCATGACGGGCGCTTCCCGCATCAGTTCGTGCTCGTGCTCGGGTTCGTAGTCGTGTTCGAGGAAATTAGCAGAATGGGGTCTCTGAGCGCGGTAGAGTTTGTGTCCCTTCTCGCGCAAGACGGCCGGATCGTACTGGTCCCTGTAATCGATGCGTCGTGGCGACATTTGGTGAGTCTGTTGTTCCATGGGGTAGTTGGCAGTTCTCTGGGTCTCCATTTGCTCGATGGTGGTGGGTGCGTAGTAATCTCCTGGTGAGTACCCATAGTTGATTTGTGGACCCCAGTCTTGCGGTTTGACGTGGGGCGGATCCATTTCGTGAGGATAAGCAGCGTGTTGTTGTTGTTGTTGCTGCTGCTGCTGCTGTTGTTGTTGTTGTTGTTGTTGTTGTGGCGGATAATCCGGGTATCCTCCTCCTCCGTATGGTCCGTATGGGTGACCACCATAGTTCATCATCTGCTCGGGATTCACCGCCACCATGCGTTTTGGTTTGGGCGGGGCGTACATCGGACTTCCGTTTTGCGGAGGTCGATGGATCGGATGAGCGACGTACGAATTCGGGTATTTTTCGTTGCTCGCGAGATGAATGTCGTTGATACCACTTCGGTCGTTGTGTGGGACGTCATGGTACATGTCTTCGGGACGCATTCGGACACAATCCGAAGAAAAACTCCCATTGTGTGGAGAATTTCCTTTAAAAAGAGACATTT
>JAQFZO010000199.1:0-32735 GCA_034695885.1 Geophilus flavus
TTTGTGAATATTTTTGGGATTTCTAAGACTGAAGGGGGGGCTTCCCCCCCCCCCCTCGTTCCACCCATTTTTACATAACAAATTATTTCATTTCCCATTTTTTCCTCTCCCCTCCCCACCTTTTCCCCTTTATTTCACCATCTTACTTCACTGCACACTCCCCTTCCCCTTATCCTTCCCTTCCCTCCTTTCTCCTTCTCCCATCTGGTGAAGGAAAAGCCAGGGAAGGGGGAGTGAAGTGGAATTACAGCGAGGATAATCCAAACCCCGTAAATTATCATTCAGAGCCCTTCCCCCCCCCTCTCCCCCCTTTCAATGGCCGCCCTACAGCTGCGAGGGAAGCTTCGAGAGGCCAAGGAACGAACCATTCCATTTTCCAGGGTTGGGTGTAACGAGGTTGCGTCGAATTGATGCGTTGCAGAGCAGCCAACGGTGCGATTGGGTGAGAGACGTTGAAAAAATGAAAAATAAAAAACAAAAAAAAACAGAACAAAAGTGAAAAAATGAAGGAAAAGGTGGAAGGGGGGAGGAAAAGGTTTTGTTGGAGTCGATGCGAGACGTATTTTTGTTTGTAAATGAAGGAGAAGTGACATTTGAGCCTGGTGCCTTTATGCGAGACTGCAGGGCAGGGTCAGCAGCGAGGAGAGAAATTGGATTTCACACATGAATAGTTGGCCGAATAATTTGACAAGATGGAGGGGGGGGGGAGGGTTTGGAAGGGAGGATAGGGAGTGTGGAGGGGCGTCGACTGGGATTTTGTTTTGTGGTGGCTACACCAACAGTGTATTAGTGGTTCGTTTGCCTTTATTTAGATTTTTTGGCCTCGTACTGTATATATGTGGGGCAGATAAATTAAGGGAAAATGCTGGCTTTGTTTTCGATCTTGATGAATGTTTATATCCAGGCTTGCGATTTATTTTCGTGTTTTTTGAGGTGAGGAAAATGGTTTGTTAACGAGGTGTTTTAGGTCACTGATTTTTTTTGGTTGATAAATTTACACAGATGATGATGACAGTTTTTTTTTTAAGTAGGAATGACGTAATGTTGTTTTATCTCAGTGGTAAAATGTAAATAATATATCTCAAGTTTTTTCTTATTGTTACATTTGAAAGTGATTTGAAATTTTTTTTCTTATTGTTACATTAGAAAGTGATTTGAAACTTCTTTTCTTCTTATATCTGAAACAATGGTTGAAAACTATTTTTGTTTACTTACTACATTACAACAATGTTTAAAAACTATTATTTTCCTCCTTGTTGCAACTGAAACAATGGTTGAAAACTATTATTTTCCTCATTGTTGCAACTGAAACAATGGTTGAAAACCATTATTATTATTACATTCCAACAATGTTAAAAACTATAATTTTTCTATCGAAAACAATCATTTGAAACTGTTATTTTTCTTATTATTACATCTAAAACAAAGATGTAAAACCATTTTACGTGATTATTTAGTTACCAGCTCCCAAACAGCCACAGAAGCAAAGCAAACCGCAATAAACATTTTTCAACTGTCATTCTCCGAAACACAAACACAATAACCAATTGCACGCATTCCATATTTTCAGATAACGCAATAACCAAACACAACGGAGGCCTAAACCTCTCCTTGTTTCCAACAACCACTTAACTTTCTTCCCACCCACCCACACCCATCTTCAAACATACAACATTAAACATCCCCTTTCACAAGAAAAAGAAGAACAACATGAGAAATTAAGAAGATTACACTTCGATGAAAATCTTGAACGTAAACAAAACGTGCGCACCATTTTTCTATCTCTAATCACAAAATATCAACTTGTTTGCAAAACCACCAAACAATTTTTTTTCAACCTTTTTATTTAATCGCATGAAAATTTTTTCCTCCCGTTGTTTATTCAACTGAGCATGGAAATGGCATGTGTTGAAGCGCCGGTGCTCGAAATGATTGCTGCATTTATCAGTTAAGCGAGGGAATTATTTACAATGAAAAGAAGCAAACCAACTGTTCTTCCTGTTTTCTGCTGCACATCCTTTGTTCCCACCACACGCACCTAAGCTACAAACTCGAGGCAGCAGCAGCAGCCATTTTCTCCTCCTCGTTCGACATAATTCATCAAAATCGACCCGAAACTCAGTCCCAGAGAAAAAGACACAGAACAAAAGAAAAAAACGAAAGAAAAAAAAATAGGTCGCTGTTAAAGGTTCCAGTGTCGCCTTTTCTTCCACCCCACACAATCCAAGAAGGCAATTACTCTCGAGTCCAGTATAAGGTCAATTTAGAAATGACCAATTACTGGCAAACTTGATGGTGGTGGATTTATCATCACACTCAAATTCGACCTTTAAATTTCATTTTATTGCCCACATTTTACAACTATTGTTTATTTCTTTTTTCTTCTTTGTAAAAATGAGGTTGATGGTATTGAAAAAGACCTCGAATAAAAAATAAAAATGGTGGGTGGTTTGGTTTTGGAGTGGCGTGTATGTGCCATAAGGATGTAAGTAAAGTGGCATGGATGGTTGCTTGCAGCTGTATTGAATTAAAGTGTGTCATCCATGCTTACTCTGTCAGTTTTGAATAGAAAAATGACTGGCCTTAGGTATTGGGGATGTATTATTTAAAGAACATGTATGGGAAAAGGGTCCTGGAGATTCATGCATTATTTATTGTGAGTTAAAGTAAGTGTAATAATTTTTTTTTCTTATATAAATATTTTTTCTGGTGTATAGGATGTAGTGTGTTGTAAGTTTTATAATGTGATGTAATTTAGAATTCTTCCATCAATTTTTTTTTAAGTGATGGGTTTTAATGCATTTTTGAAGGTTTGGGTATTATTCATGAGTTTAATTTTTTAAAATTGTGTAGTGTGATGTCAGAAAAAGTAGTATAAAAGAATAAATTTTCCTTGATGGATTATGGTAATATATTAGAGTTTGTTTGAGGTTGGATGGAATCAAAGTATGAAGGTCATATTTTAAAATAGTTTGTTACATTGGATGTTCTGTATACGAATGTCTGATTTTGTTTTCCTTTCTTCGCGTATTATTAGAGCATAACATTTTTAATGAGATGGAAATCATAGGTTACGTGTTGCTCGGGAGAAATTGTTGGGTATCAACAATACTCATCTAAAAATAGATATATAACAATGAGAAAATGGTTTTTTAATTATCACATCTTTAACAATCAAAAAAATGGTTTTTAATTGTTACAACGAAACAATTATGTAGGGTGAACCTCGGTATGACAAACTCGTTTATAATGAGACCTCTATATAAAGAATTTTTTTAATTTCTTTGGTCGGATAGAAAATGGTGTAGAACTAATGATTCTAATCCAATGATTCACCAAAATTTGACCTCTGACCCCGATTTCGAGGTCGAACACTTCTCATCTTTTAATCCATCAAAGATAGAGAAAATTTTCCAATCGGAGAATCGTACAGAACCCTCTGATTAGTCTAAAAATGATATGAAATTATTATGGAAATGGAGTTCAAGTTTTGAGCCCTTTTTTTCGATTACAAATGTATTTGAACTCTAAATAAGATCAATTTTGAGTGAGTCATGTTCATTATAACGAGGTTCAACCTGTAATATTTTTTTTATCATTCATTAAAACAATACTACAAACCCCAATTTTATTGTTGCATGGAAACTTTAATGAATTATAAGAACCAAAAGTAAATGTTGTAATAAAACCAACATGCAATACGATTTGAAGCTTAAAATTTCATGGTTTCTCATTAACAATTTAACACTCGATACATTCACAGTTCAGTAACACAACTCTACCACCATCATACACCCAAAAATCATTTACTATATCATCATTTCAAACACACCAACCACCAATTAAACCTCATGACGTTTTATAGCATTTTTACTTTCTCTTTTACCAACCATTTCCTTTTTTCTCTCTCTTTCCCTCCCTATACCAAACATCTGGCCTTTTCCCAAGAGGAACAACTCCCGACTCGTGCTGGCCACAAATCAGGATGTTTTCTTACATGGCTGCTCTTGCAAAGTAGCATGAATTTTTTTTTTTAATGGTTGAATATTTATTTAAAACTCGTATATCATTTTTTATTCCTCATTTTTTCACAATAAGAAAAAAAAATTTTTTTTGCTCCTTATTATATGACACCATAGGAGGCAAGTTGTATGTCTGATACGACTCATAAGAGGGTGAGTGTACAGAAAACAGATGGTTCTTAATGAATTTCAAACGTATATTTGAAAAACTAGGGAAAATAAAACGGATTTTATCACTTTGTCACGTGACATTTTAAGTTGTTGACAATGTGCAGGTAAAGGTAAAATGTGGAGGGTGGTTGGTGTGTTGCGTACCAAGGCCACCAGAGGACTGTATTTTAATCTTATCTTTGGCGCAGATTTATGAGTGTTTCGGGACCCAGACCATTACGGACAAAAAGATCAACCTGAGTTGCCACTCTTGTCTCGCATTTGTTCCTGTCTGCTCTTTATGAGATTAAGTGAGCATTGCTTGGAGGCACACGGGTTTAATGCGTGTAGTGTGTTTTGTTGGGTGACATTTTGTTGGACGGGCCCTTTTTGATGGATTTAAGGGAGGGTGGAGTGGATTTTTCGAGTTTGTGTGTATAAAGTTATGGTGAAGAGTTTTCTTGTTGTTGGAGGAAAGGAAGGAAGGAATAATTGAAGCGTATTTTGGAAATTAATTAGTGAAGTTTGTTGATTTTGGAAGTTTGCTTGCTTGATGTTTAAGGGGGAATATAAATAGAAAATTTGTGAATGTGAAATTAAAGTGGGAGTAAATGTTTGTTTGTTTGTTTTGATTGACAAATCTTGTTTAGGTGGTTTGATCGTGCAGTGAATCATCTAAATTCCAGGTTTGTTTGGCAATAAATGCCTGTTTGAACTGGAAAGTGTTGCAGGTTTATAAATTGAGTTTTTTTTTTCTTGGTCTTGATAATGAAGAAAACTTTTTTCTACCCAGTGATTATATGCCTTCAATAAAGTAGAAGCAATTTTTTTAACAATGAAGATAAAACAGTTTTTTAAATTGTTAAATCTTTAATAATAGAGAAAAACATGCATCAATGACAGAAAACATTTATTTAACAACAACAATTAAGGAAAAACCATCCTTTTATTAGAAAATTTACAACAAATCGCATTTTATCGTCACCTATCAAAATCGTTATCAAAAAATCCGCACTTTTCCCCTTCAAAAAAAAAAAAATCCGAACAAAACCAAAAGCTTTATCCTTCATTTATCCACCACACCTGTTTCTAGTGATTGATAAACAACCCGAAAAATTTAAATAACAAAAAAGAAAAAAAAGGTGAGAGAAAAATGAAAGATTGTTGGGTTTTTCTCTTCCATTGGCAAGCATTCATGCAGTGGCTGGTTAATGTGATGTGGTTGTGAGGTGTCGGAGGCCAAACCCCCTCAGCTGGAATTAATTATGAGTGCAGCACTCGTAGCACCCAAAGCATGACGAGATTAAGTTAGCATGCGGCACAGAACTCATCAAGCTCCGCCTCCCATTCTCTAGCGCTGAGCCAAGAGGGAAAACCAGAGAAGAGAGAGAGACGAGCTTCAACTGATTACACGAGATGATGAAAGACAAGAGGCCTCATTGCCCGCATTTGTTTCGCCTTTTCAAACGCCCTCGTCCATATTAAAAGGATCCGTCGACAAAAGGCGTGCAAAGCTTCACTTTTACAGACTTTTGTCTCTTCTTGATAAATCTTCCCGAAAATTCGACACCTAAAATGGGTCAAAATCGCATTAACGATTCACGTGACGACTTAACACGATTTGCACGGGTTAATTAGGGTTAAATTTTTTAAATAAAAAATAAAAATAGTGATCCGGAACATGGAACATGGCTTCGAGCAAATTGGTCAATTTGGTTTAAAAATTTTGTTGGGAAGAAAAAATTAGAAAAAAAAAAAACTCATGGGGTCAATTAACTGTGAAATAAACCTAATGGTGTGCGTCTGTGCGGCTTTTTATCGATCAAAAAATGTAAGGAATCTTCACAAACAGATTGAAGCGTTGAATTGAAAAGTATCCCACTTTAGGTTTGGCTCTTTTGGAGGTTTCCTGCGCAGTTTTGGAAGGGAAGTTTAATGGGAAATGGATATTACGCGAGTGTGCATGGGTCAGCGCAGATGTAATTTGAAGATGATCTCGCAACGAGGTTATCTTTGCTGGCGAGAACTTTATACACTCGTGTTGACGCGTTTTCCAAACTCGTCCACCTCTGGTGGCCAATATTTCACTGTTGAGATGGTCGTGGCATTGCCCTCTTTGCATTTGTAAGCAAACCCTGAATTATAGAGCTCGGGTTCAAAGAAGGGGGTGCAAGGGTGCGGAAAAAGGAGGTGCACCCGTGCGAATCGAGGCTTCATCCACTATTTATTCCCTCCACCACCACCACCTTCCTTCCTTTCCTTCTATATACCCATAACGGGATACTGTACGTGTTTCGTGCCATGTTTGGTGGGGGAATGGAAATATCTGAGGGGAGAAGGGAAATGTGTGGAATTGTAAATGATGATGAAGGGCGAGCGTTTGACCGATTGATCCGAGTGGGACACCCTAATATCGGTGAAAATATCGATTAAGAATTTAGTAATGTGATAATTGTTCTCGTTTTTATAGTGGAAAAATCTTTTAAACACCCAAAATATGCAAATGTAAGAAAATGCTTCAATTTTTTGAAGTAAACAATTTTGTACCTCAAAATAATTGAAGCATTTACTCCAAAATTGTAGCTTGCTAAAACTTGAAAGTACGGTATTTATTTCAATTTTAAGCAAATAACGCTCAAAACAAAAGAAAAACCTTCGCTGTAGTAACAAATGCTAATTTTTAATGGAACAAAAACCATTTGTTTAAAATTTTTATTTATAATTTCGGAGCATTTATACTTTTTAATCATACCACCCAATGTTTGGGAAGTTACTCGGCAACTGTCAGAATAAATGTGTCCTATATATTTGTACCACTGGAGTCTGTTTATATTTGGGATTTGAATTTGGCACAATTTAGGTACATTATTGTTATTAATGCAATTGCAATAGCACTGCCTAGGAGACGGTTGCCACGGTCTTTTTTCGCAATTAGAGTTAGACACAAAATCCTCTTGTTCAGTAATATAATAATATTACCACCGAGGTTGCACGCACACCAATGATGCAACAAAATGCTCTAAATTCTCTGCTCTAACAATTCGACACTAATCCTCGTTTTAATAATGAATGAAAAAAAAAAAATACAAACAACATCTAAAGATCGTTCTTGTTTAAACACAGAACGTCTAATAATCAATTCAAAAAAAATAAAAGAAAGAAAGGAGAAAAAAAACAAGAGAATTGAGATGCGCCCTGTTGGCTGCACAGCCTGGTTTTTCAACTTCCCCCACGCACGCACACACGCATTCATGAGTCCTTGGGAAGAAAACGTTGTCAGATGAGGACTATGCATCTCCACCAATCTCTTTGCTGCGCCTGCACAAACCAAGAGCTATTCTAAGCCCCACTCGAGCAGGGGGCATTAATATTGAATGTACATCTGCTTGCCACTCGTGCCCACCTACCGAGCTCGTCTTTGCCAGGGCACCGAACACTGGGGGTTACTGCACCGGGGGCGACAACGACTAAACATCATCCGATAACGCGTGTGTGATGAAACAGATATCTAACGTGACAAAATGTTACAAAAATTCTTCATCTCTTTTCTCTTTTCAAATAATAAAAAAAAAAAAAAAATTTTTCAAACAATTTTTTTTTCTCTATATCTTTCACACGAAATGATGTTTTTAAGGGTTATTTGACGTTTAAGAGAGTTAGCGGTGCAGAGTTTTATGAAAAAGTGGTTTTATGTTGCACTTCTTAGCTATATATCGATCGAAAAGAGAGTAAGTTGGCAGTCTGGTTGCATCTATTGGTTGAAGAGCAGCTTCCATTGCACGAGCCAAGGGTTTGTCGTGTGTACTCTGTTCTGTACGTATCGTGTCCGTGTGTGTGTGTGTGTTATACGGTGTGTCGTGTGGTTTGGTTTGTCGTAGCTTTTGGTCTGGGGTTGTTGACTGTGTCGTTCGAAAAAGAGGGGCGAAAGGAGATTATTATGATTATGATTATTGTTATTAGAACATCTCGGGCTAGATGAGACTTGTGGGTTGTGTTTGGGGTACAATAACTCATCTCTGCAGGGGATTCTTTATCTTTTTCTCTCTCTCTCTCACTCTCTCTCGGCCTCGGTTTTTGTGCGAGGAAGAAGAGAGAGAGAGAGATGGTCAGAATACCAGATAGATATTGTGAGTGCTTTTAGTGAGCAGTTTATGACTGGACTTTTGCCAAAGGATATTTTATATCGATCCATCGAATGCGAGTAGAAGTATGACAAGGCTACGGACATGTCGTTTGCTGTGAGGGCCTCGAGAAAAAAAGAGTTTTGAGTTTATTTTATTGTTTTTGTTGATTTAAAGCGAAGGGATTTGATTGGAATTGTCGTTACGAAGAGTGGGAAAGTTGGTAATTTGTTGAAATTGTAAATTTATGGGTGTTATATGTATATATGAAACTTTGCAATTTTTGAAGGTATGAAATATTGAAGTTTGTCAATGGTATTTGGAATTTATTCATTTTTCGGGTTTAATATTTTATATGAATATTTATAATTTAATTTTTTTTTTTTTTTATACATTTAATAAAATGGAAATTCACTTTAGAGTTTCGCGCTTTAATGCCACGTAAGTTGCAGTTTACTGGGATTTACATGGCGTTTCTGAAATTACTTAAAGAACTACCGCAATAAAAAAATCATTAAAGTTCCAAGATTTCCTTCCAAACCACCCAACTTCCACTCGTCGTGACGTCACACACGTTCGATATTCTCTGTATTTCGGTATTTCCACACATTTTGTCGTTAATACAACCATTTCTATGCACCAGAAACAGAAAAGAAAGAATCCAACCTCTTTAAACGATTCAAATTTAATGACAACATCATATGACGTCATTCGCGGATATTTCTAAAGATTAGTTAAACAAGAAGAAAGAAGTTTTTATATATACCAGGAAATAATTAAACATTCAAACAAATTTTTTAACACATCTCATAAAAACATCAATCGATTCCAAACAACTCACAAAAAATAAAAAAAAATTAAATCAAATTCAACTTTTATCTCAACTTTACATTTCCCTTTCTCATTTCCCACTAAACCAGATCAAATTTGATCAACTTTGCAATCCTCTTTTTTTTTCTTCCTTACTTCAACTCGAGAACCAACCCCTCCACCCATCAACCAACCAAAAAAAAATAAGAAGAATAAAGAAAACGTAAAAATAAAAGACGAAAGAGAGAGAGAGAAAAAAAATTGGTAAAGGAAATCCAGGCTTAAAAGAAAAACAAGAAGGAAAAAAATGTAGTTGGCAGTTGGAAAAGCGAATCATGGCTTTCTTTGTGTGTGTATGGAGCAGTCGAAGGCAGCCAAACTCGCTCGCTTCCCCCTTTTGCTTCATCTCCCTCGCACGCCCGCCCGCCCTCGCTCTGTATCGATTTTAGTGCGGGCAGCTTGAGGAGAAGTGCAAGGGAGGTAATGCTGTAATTTTCAAGCTGGGGCTCCGAACGCATCAGTCGGATGTGCCAAGTCTGCTGAGTGCCTACTTTCCCCTCGCTCTGTGCCTCCCTCCACCATCCCTCCCTCCTTCCACCTCTTTCTTTCTCTTTTTCTCTCTCCCTGTAGTGATATCAAGATGGGTTGTGGGCAAAAAGAAAAAAGATTTCGACTTAGCTAAAAAGACTCGACTGAGATAAGTAAATTGCTACTGTGGTCGAGGCTTGTATGTCCTCATTTTTTTATATCTCAGCAGTTTGGCTTTCTCTTGCTCTCTGTCTGTCTGATGTTCTGCTGCCACTACATTTTTTTTAATGGCCTGGGGGTGGTGGGTTTGTGGTCGATGTTGTGGTTTTGCAAATGTGCATTTAATGGTTTCAACTATTTTTTGAAATTTTCATGTTTGGTGGAAATATTGTTGTTTCTTCGGATGGATTTGGAGTTTTGGACCAAGGGCGGATCCAGAAATTTTTTCAAGGGGGGACGATTTTGGAAAATTTTCTGAAAGTGTTGGGGGGAGAGGGTCTGCGAAAATTTGTGAAAATTGTGAATGGTTTTTATTAAGATTTTGAATGATTTTTTTTAGTGATTTTGGTAATTTTTTTAAGATTTGAAAAAAAATTTGAAGATTTTGAACGAGTTTGCAAAGATTTGAAAAATTTTTGAACGATTTTCTGAAGATTTTTGAAGATTTTTAACAATTTTCTGAAAATTTTTCTGGTGTCTGAAAATTTGTTGGAAAATGTCGAAAATTCGACAGATGCCAGACCAGACCAGACCAGGCCAGGCGAGATTTTCTTTTTTTCCCTCTTGACGAAATCACGCCTAAGCATTTATTTAAAATAAACAATTTTTTAAGTGCACATTTCCATATTCCTTCCTCTCCTTTTATTTTTTTTCTCCCGACGCCAGGGGGGAGTGAAGTGTGTAGTTTTTGCACAGTTAAGTACATGGAAAGACTTGATTTTCCCCTCACGTTTCCCTGATCAGATGGGAATCTGCCAGCAATTCCCTTCAGAGTATGGCAAAAATGGAGACGGGCAGTCGGATCAGACCCAGTGTAGTTGATGGGAAAGCTGAGACAGCACAAAATCACTGTCTAGTTTTCTTTCTTTTTTCCCTTTTCCTTCTCTTTTACTGCACAACCGATCCGAAATCCTTATGTGGTAGAGCTCAATGGCCTTTCACTCGTACCTCAGCACCAGCTATTCCCATGATGATGAATGGCTCTGGCCAAGTTGAAACTACTAAGCAATCAGATAAAGTGTGGTATCAAACAACTGCATTGCCAGATACTCTCTCATCTCCTCCCTCTTTCCTCCTTATCTCCCTTCCTATTTTCTTTCACTTTTCTCATCTCATCCAATACAGATTAAATAAAAATCAAAAATTATTACAAATTTTTTACAAAGTGCAAACAAATATATTTAATTTTTTTTTTGTTATTTATATTTTCCAGACGTGGATTTATCAAGATATCTCAACTTGACCTCTGAAAAGGTAATGATATTAATCTAATCTTTAATTATAAAGGGTGGAAAATTAATTTTTACACGTGGAATTTTAATTTAAACACTCGAGGAAACGAGGAAAAAAATGATTAAACACTTTTTAAAGGATTTTGTTCGCATGTTGTTGTAATACAATGGGAGTGTTTCTCGAGTGTAAGAAAAAGAGAGGAGAGAGAGAGAGAGAGGAAAAAAATGTGTGTTTGAGTCTTGTGAAAATTTCCACTCTCCAAGGTACTGGAGGAGGTGTTGTTGTGTCAGAATTGGCTCGCCTGGTTCCATGAAGCAGGCAGCCGTGCGTGGAGGCAGGGGAGAGAGAGAGAAGAGGGATGAGGGCGGACGAGGCACGAAACTGCTGCTGCACCCATCACTCGTTGGGTAGTAGGAGGAGGAGGAGGGAGAAGGGGAGATGTGGGGAGTCACGCTGAGAACCTCGTTACGACGACGCCATCTGTGTGTGCCGTGTGTTTGGCCGCTTTGTTGTAGCAGATGGCGAGAGTTGGGCATTCTTATCTGACAGTCTTGAGTAGAGGGAAAAAGACAAGGCACGTTTGCGGCCTCACTCGGGGACTGTTGGCCTCTACTGGCGAGGGAGAAACCGCAGTCATTGCTTGTTGTTGCCAGGCAGGCAGGCAGGCTTGTTGATGTTGATACGTGCCCACTGGTACTATTAATCATTTGTTTTTCGGGGCTTCGCTGCCATGTTCGGTGTTTCGAGTCGGTTTTGTGTCTTGTTGAATTTGTCTTTGTTTGCCGTCAAGTGTCTTATTTTTTTCTCTCTTGTTTTTTTATGGGTGGGTTGTTTGGAAGGTAAATAAGTGGATTTGGGAATTGATGGGATTTATGATTGATAAAAATTTATTAATTAATTTTTTTTGTGGTGTTTGGTCGTTTGGGTTTTTTTTTTATTCAGTAATGAAATGGATTAATTATGCTTTGAGCTATTAAAAATCAAGGTTGTGCTCCAGGGGGGAATAGAAAAGTGAGATATTTTCTTTTTGTCGGTCTCCATTTAAACATTGTAGTTAAAAATCGATAAATTATACTTTATAAAAAAAAAAGGAAATTTACATATTTTGTAGGCTGAATGGTGTAAAAAAGATATTTTTATACCGATAAAACGGATTAATTGCCATCCGAAGTCATAAAAATCAAGGTAAAATCCAAAAGGACTAATTTTAACCTTTAAAAAAAAAATTAATTTGCAGCTAAATTTGCATCCTCTATAGCAGCAACAACAAAACTCGCATTTCCATCACGAAAAGGCAGATGCACACAAGCGAAAATAAAGGCGTACGGTGGGAGGAATGCAATGGAAAGCATACTTCCGTCGATTGTGTTGTTCACAGTTTACACTTGCCATTTCCTCGTGTTTCCCACACCATGGTCCAGACACAAGCAGAGCTCTGAACCGTGCCACGTGCAAACAAGGGGACCCGTTTCGAGAGTGTCTGCAGTCTTCCTCTCGGCTTTTATGGAGAGTGCAGTCAAGCATGTGGAATTTGAGAGAAGAAGGGAGTGGGGAGAGGAGAGGAGGAGAGATGGAGATGGTTCCTCCAGGCAGCCACTTTCCAGTCACTTCTGTGGACAGGCCTTTGTAAGCTAACAAGTCTTCATTCACTGGACGCCCTTCGCTGCTTTTTTTTTATTTTTTTATTTCTTCGTTCGTTTTTTCTTAACCGCAGCAAATGTTCGTCGTCGAAAAAGGGGAAAAGGTTGAGATAAGATTCTTCTTTTTTTTTATATTCCTTGTAGTGTCACTAGCCCTGTTGCAGTCCCTCTGAGACTGGACAAACAGAAAACGGAAATGGAGAATCTTCGCTCTTGTTATTTCTTTTCTTTATGGGTAAATAGAAGAGAAAGAAACGAGAGAAAAAACATTTTCTTACATTTCCGACGGTTTTTATAGGGGAAATGAATTTTTTTTGGTTTTTTTTTTTTTTTAAATTGGAAAAATGTTAAGAGAGGGCGAGTTGTGTGGAGGTCAGTGTATCGCACTAGGGCTTAGAGAATTCTTTTGTCGACTAAATGACGGATGACCATGTGAGGAATGTTAAGCTGACGAGGTCGTTTGGGTGGATGAAGTGCACAATGGGACGAGAAGGAGAGTTTGTGGGCTCCATGAGGTGTAATCCGTGTCCCTTTGAGACACTGTTTGTTGATGAACAGATGGTCATGGGGCCTTTTTTCTCTTTTTTCTCTTCTCCCATTTTGTTCTTTCAGGGTTCATTTCCTGGTTTAAGCTAAAAAAAAAATTTTTTTTTAAATATTTCATGAGGTAATTGCGAGATTACTCGGGAAAAAAAATAAAATGTTTAATTTTTAGACGTAATGGCCGTCGATTAGCATGGGAAATATAATTTCGTGCGGAAGTCTCAGGAATTTACTGAAAAAAATTTTTTTTTTTAAATAAAGAGAAAAAAAATTTTTTTGAGAGAGAAAATTAAAAAAAAAGAAATTAAAATTACACACGTATGAAAAATCAAGATTAAAATTTATTCATTTTTTCCCCACATACATTTATCATAACGCAATTAGGAAAATATAATTTTCTTCATATTAAAAAAAAAAATTTTTTTTTTTCATTTCACCCTTAAAAAATAATTTAAAAAATCTCATTTCTTAACCCACCAAAAAAAAAAAAAAAAAAAAAAAAATGTAAAATCTGCCACTACAGCAATTGCTAAACGCATTTTTTTCATCTCGAGGCATCAAATCCGAACGTGATGTTAGCGAGAAAAGATAATTATTGACTCCTCGTGTTTTCCTTGTCCATGCAAATCAGCTCTTCTCGTGACTCTAATGGCTACAATAACACGAAAGATAAATGACTCGTCATTAAGTTTGAGTGCTTTGCGCCCGACTATGACTAGCACGTATTCTCTTTTGACCGACTATACGCAATGAAAAAGTGGCTTTAACACGATATGAAATTTGCTGCCTGCCAACCAAACCCCTCCCTCGTCTTTCCCCATATTTGGGGCTAGTGTCGTGTGTCCATTTTGAATAATGGATCGTGTCGTGTTTATTACGACGGGATCAATTTTGAGCAAGGAAACTGTCTCCATGGTGCACGCAATATCGATTTATACCCGACACTACACACAAACACAAGCAAACCAGAACCTTTTCGACTCCCATTTTTCGTCTACCCTGCACTACCTACTCTCACACACACACACACTCGCACTGCAAATTAATAAGTGTGTGCAGCAGATGAAAAATTTCCTTTTATGGTGCTTGAGTTTTGAATTTCCCTTGCGCGAGTTTCACATTAATTAAAACCAAAAACAAAAAAAAATTTCTTGAAAAAAAATTTTTTTTTTTAAATATTAAATTGAATGGTAGAAATAAAGTCGTCGGATGAAGGAAGGCACAATCATTTCTTTTGTGTGCCCATTCGCACACGAGATAAACTTAGTCGATGCCCTCTATCATCACTATGGGTGGCCTGTTTCTCTCTTTATTCAGGACAACCTTGGAATTGCAACCATCGAAACAACAACTCGGGTTATTTCACAACCGAACCTGTGGTTGTTGAATGTCATTTTTTATTCAGTTTCTTTTTTTATTTCTTTTCTTAGCCTTTCCCAGGCGAGGGTGGCATGCAAAACGAGCTGAATAAAGAGATGACTACTTTTCTTTTCTTTCCTATTCTATTCTATTCTTTTTTTTTCTTGTCGCGTCCATGTTTTTTTTTTACTTTAAACATTGAGTCACGAAGTATCTTAGATTGGCTGATTTATCTTTCGACCCCAAGTTATGAGTCGCATTAATATTCATCGAGAGTTTGGCGAATGGAAACCGAGTTGTGGCACGTTTCAACAAACTTGTTATATAGAAAAACAGGCGTACGAGTTGCAGATGCTTATCGTTTTCGTATACGCTTTGAAAAACTCGGGGCAAAAGTGTATTTAGACGTATCTTGTGCATTCTGCACTCGTCCATATCTCCCATTGCACGCTGCTCCCCCTTCTGGCTGCTGTGAATCACACTTGACATGATTATTACGACACGCTACGAGATTATACAGCTGTAGGTACTTGTATATTAAAAAGAAAAAAAAATTTAATATTTTTTTATTTCTCCCTCTTCTCTCTCTGTGTGTCTCGCTTAAAAATATTTGAATACATTTTAGTTTACCTTGGAAATGAGGCCAGCCATTTTGCAAATTAGTTAGAACTCATGACAATTTTCTTTCTACTTTATCTTTTATCTATTGTCTGCACTGACTGCAAGAACAATACGATCGTAAATCACGACACCGGTGATGACACTAACAGAAATGTTGGGACATTTTCTCTTTTTTTTTTTTTTTTGTGAGTCGTTAGGGAAATTGGCCGTGAAATGTTGAAGAAGAAGAAAAAAATTTTTTTTGTAGTTATGTATAGGGAAAAATGATTAAATTTTGTTTTGATTGGAGTGCTTCATCGAATGGAGGGGTTTTAAGCGTCGTTATACCACAAGCCCCAGATTGGCTCGATACGGTTAAGTTAAAATTGATGAATTATCCCGTGTTGAATTGTGGGAAATTACGGGTCGAGTGTGCGTTTCTCGACCAAAAGCGTTGAGAGGGCAGGCAAAAGGATTCCAAGGGAAGAAGATGCTGGATTTGACTCGTTAATTAATTAACGAAAATAATGGTTTTATTTGCGTTTCAAACGTAATTATAGTCGAGAAAAGAAAAGGTGTACGTTTGACCCGTATTCCGTTTCCTTGTGTGATGAATGGAGAAAAGTCTTCGCTTCATCAAATAACGTTGAATGAAGGTCAGTGCCATGTAATTTACTTAATTACTCTCGAGCGAACACTGCAGGCTATCGGCGCATTATCTGCGTTTCAATTTTTTTTTTAAATTATATTAAAAGGAAATAAATTTCAAAAAAAAATTGGTGTAATAAGGTGAAGAAAACAATTCATCTTTCATTTTTTTTTTTTTATTGTGAAAGGGGGGTGTGAAGCGTGGATATTTGGTCAGGTCGAGCATTTGAAAATGACTGCTATTGTCCAGCAGGATGTATGTGTGCATCTGGTCGAATGGCTCTCATGGGAAGGCACGAATGGAAAAGGGGAGGAATCGACCAGACACCCGACTTAAAACCCACACATCTGCTCCATTCGACACTCACTTTTTCCCCTTCTACTCCGTTTACTACGGATGGCTTTTCTGCAGTGTCGACAAATGGAGGAAAAATCAAAAAATTGTACAAATCACATTTTTATTTTTTTATTGCCACTTCCGGTCGAGTTGAGGATTTAATAAATTGTGGGGAACCTTCTTCGTGCATCCAGGTTGGTTACCTCAAAATTTCAACCCTCTAAGCCAACCGGAAGTTCCATTTTAATCTCCTGCAAAACGGAAATTGTAATCAATGGAGGTGGATTAAAGTGTAAACAATTCATCAGGTCGTCAATTCTGCAACGGTACACGTGCAATTGTAATTAAAAATTTAATTACGAGCAATAATCTCGTTTTATATATATAATAACTTATATAAAACATTTTTTTTTTTTAATCCGGAATAATTATTTCATTAAATGAATCCCATTTTCGTAAACAACTCTGCAGCAAACCTCGGGGGCAGCACATCATAACATAACATTTTTGTTTTCTCTTTATTCCTCGGATGAGAACACCAGACCTTCTTTCACCGAACAAAATGGAACAGATCCGTAATGCTGGTGGAATAGACTCGCAAAGAGGATTGTGGCCGAGGCAAAGAAAAACCGATCGATGCCACATCGCATCGCACGATGTAAATGCTGCAATCTCATTTAGCTCACAACTTAGTTGTAAAAATGATGCAAGGTGGTTCGCTCGTGTAAAACCGATTCCAGTTTTATAGCTGCATGGTAAACGACTGCTGTTAGTGATTAACGCATTCGCCTCCCAGTATAATTTTTTTTTTTTTTTTTTAACGGTAGAAATTTGATTGAAATTAAAATCAAACACACTGGAATGACTAATTCCAAACACGCCTCGATTCTTTTCGAGCCTCATATGCGGTGTTGTTCGAGACCAATTATGTTCGCTTTGCATGCCAAACAACTCGTTTTCAATGACTGAAATGCATCGCGGGCAGAACAAGCTGGAAAATGAACCCTAAATGGCCATTTCTGTCATGCAGAGAAGCAAATTTACCTCCCCCTAATTAGTTTATTGATTTTTTTCTTCTCTCCCTCTCCATTCTTCCTCGACCCAGAAAAACATTTCGTAAAAATAAACACAAAAATATTTTTAAAAAAACGAAATTTCAGTCGCAAATTCTATTTTTCTTTCTTGTGTGTGGGTAAAATGTAACTAGTTCTGTTATTGATTGCCTGGAGAGTCGAACGTTTAGAAGGGAAACGTTCATCCATCAGAGGTTGAAGTGACTCCAACTGCTGTTGTGCACGCTCCATTCCTAATTAATGTGACCTGACCCCTGTGGCAAAACGAGTGTATTCTCCACACAGTAATTTGGCCTTCGTTCTTCAAATTATAGTTGCAAAACTCATAGAAATAGTTCGCCTTTTCACCAAACACATAAACAAATACGAACTAAAATATTTCCAACAGTTAATAGAAATGTTTGTTTCTCTGCCATACACGTTCAGGGTCCCTTTAGGTTTTAATCTGTCGAGTCGAGGGGAGAATTTAAAAAAAAAAAGGAAGAGAGAAGAGAAGATGGCAATCTAGCAGAGTACAATCACCTGGAATGCGTTTTATTGGCTCTGTTCCAGATAGAGGGAATGGCAAATTAAGAAGACTGAATAATTGGAGAGTGGGCTCAATGAACGAACGCACTATATTCGCATCGGTGTCGTTGCTTCTCTTGTCAAATGTGGCAACGCATCACTTACGGTGTATGATCGATAATTAAAGAGTTTAATTTGATTTTTATGCTGTTGCGTGTCGTCGTAACGAGTGGGAAAATGCTAGACTCTGTTAATATTACCTTTTAACCCAATTTATTTATTTATTTATCTATATAAAAATAAAAATAAAACATGGAGCTAAAAATACTTTGCAGTAGGAAAAGGGTTGAACTCGATTGATGTAACGAGGAAACATTTGTGGGAAACATGTTTTCTGTAACAAAAACGTCTTTTTATTGCGTTTTGTTCTGCCAACCCATTTTTTTTTTTTTTTTTTAATGATAGGTTGTAGTCCATTTTGAGTCGATTGTGTTGTTGCCTATTCAATATGTAGAGTGTGGCCAATGTACTCTATCGATCAGTCGGTAGGTGCTTTAAACTCCTCACTCAGTTGACAACATGCAATTTAAGAATTGATCTCCGATGAATACTAAAAGCGCTGCTTTTCTCACTTCCTTCGACAATTGTGCATTTCGGGTAACTTGCTACTAATCCGAGTCGACATTTATACCTGAAATTTCTCTTTTTTTTTTTTATACATAGAATGTGTATAAAAAGCTTTACTTAATGAGTCTGCATTTCCATTTATTACACCACTCGATTCGCTCTGCCTCCAGCTGAGCAAACTTCAAACGTATTCAGGCCAAGCGGGTTAAGAAAGTAAATGAACGGTGGTGAAAGGCAAAAACCGAGTTTAAATTGAAATATTATTAATAAAAAAAATGCGGTTTTTTTCTTTACCGTATATTTAATTGGGGGGCTTTTCTGCAGAACCTGAAATTCTGAGTTTGTTGGAATGCTACATCCGGTCGAGTTGGGAGTCTGAAATTATAGGAACGGCGAATTCTAAGTATTGACCGAGTGTCCTGAAAATTTCACATTTCCAACTCGACCGGAAGTGTTTTTTTGGGAGGGGAGAGTTTTGGAGTGAAATTCCGAGCGGCGTAAAAAGGCACTTCCGGTTGAGTTATGAACGTGAAATTTTCAGGGTTTTTACTTCGTGACTAGCGCTCGGTTCTCCTAAAATTCCAGACTCCCAACAAAACCGGAAGTGGACGTAAAATGAGAGGCGAATGTTGGAGTGGGATAAAATGGGGAACTTCCGGTTGAGTTGTATACGTGAAATTTTCAGGGAATTCAGTCGGTACCTCGACCTTTGCCCTTCTAAAATCTCAAACTCCCAACTCATCCGGAAGTGCTTTTTTTAGCCCTCTCGAAATTACCGTGTAATGCAGGAAAGCTCTTTAAATTAAAAAATAATAAAAAATAAAAAAATAAAGCCGTAAAACAAGTAATTTAGAGGTGAAGAAAAAATTAGCTTAAATATAGTTGGAAGCAGCAATACGCGAGGATAAATTAACCTTCCCTACTTAGAGATCGCACGATGGGATCCGCCATGTTGCAAGAAAAGAGATATTGCTCGATCTTATCTCTTCAGCCAGGCGTGAGAAATCCAACTTTTATCATATTTATGAGCAGGAACAACCCCTGCTTGGCAAATAAGGCTTAAGGAAAGAAAGAATAAAGAAAAGACGAACGAAAAAAAAAAACATAACCACTTTAAACAGTAAAAGAGAAAAAGAAATAAAACAGAAAAAGAATGTGTTGACAAGCGAAAACAAGACGGGGGTTTTGTACGTCTTGTAAAATGAAGAGTAATTTTCTTAAAGGTATTTGCCGTCCTTTGTTTGGCAGACTAAAGTCGTTTGTTCGAGTGGTCATCGACGTGGTCATTTATCTTGTCCTGGGGAATGGGTTTTGTCCGAATGCAGACAAGTTTCGCCTTCCCCCTTCCACCCTTCCCACCCCTTGTTTTCGAGTTATTGATTTTTCTCTGCAACGACTCTTTGAAGGGGAAATGCGCGATACCTTTTTGGTTCAATGTGCTCGTCGAAGAGTAAAGAGTGAAGATGTTGACACGAGATGGATGTCTTCGGGGGGAAAGGAAAGGAAAGGACAAGCGGTCGACAGAAATCGTGCAGTGCTTTTCCACGTTTGTGTCGTCGTCGGTGGAGAATTACGACGGGCGTTGTGTGACCGCACTTATATATGGGTTTATTCGCAGATTAAAAAAGTATGGCGACACTAAATAAATGTCACCAACGTCCACGGGAGACATCGTTCATTATTTCCACGTATATATATATTTTCCTTTATTTATTTAATGCATCTGGTTTAGTCGCTTTTTTTTACTCACGATGTGATGAAAGTTAAATATTTGTAAATGTACGAGAAAATTTAAATAAGTAATGGAAAAGATAGCAACTGCCTGATTCATGCGTTTTATAGCTCGCATAAAACGAGGTAATTTTAAGCCTGACGATAAAAAAAAATTTTTTTTTGGTATTTTATTATTTATGAATTTTCACATTTGCTAAAAAGTTAAAAGAATCATGAGTAATTGCAAGAAATCACGGTTTTCTCCCGCATAAACCGTTGATTTTTAATTTAATCCACAATTGCCCCGTTGTGTTGTGCAAAACTGGAAAATAAAAATGTTTTTATTATTTAAAATATGTTGTAAAAAGATTTGCTAACAAGTTGATCACTGTGTATATAATTGACAAGGGACGAACGAGTCTGAAATGGCAACTAAGTTATTACCCCAGAGGACCCTTGGCTTTCTCAGTTAAATGAAACTGGAGTAAACATCCATTTCCTTCCCCACAGCTATAGAACCTCGCCTGGTGGAAAGCCATCAGCTTGGCTGCCTTCCTCTCTTTCTGAAACCCTCTTTCTACCTCTCCCTCCCTCCCCCCTTCCTTCTCTCCCTTTCCTTCTCCAACCTACCATTGATTGCCAGTCGCTATGGAAACACTAGAATTCATGTGGGCTATAGGAGGATAGCTTCATTTTGTCACATGAGTTATAACATTAAACAAAATGACAAAACGAACGAATAAACAAAATCATTTTAAACCATTTTTTCCGCAATAAATCATAACGAAAATGGCAAAATTATTAATTTTTTTTATGAGTGATTAAAAAAAATATTTAAAAAAAAAAATTGTTAAGGGGTTGGGTGGGGCAATTGAATTTGTTTGAGTCGATGATGAGGGTCAGGTATATGGGCAAAGGCAACTAAGTCAAACAGCAAGGCCATAGAAGAACAACCTTAGCCATGGTCTGCTGCGTCGACTCGCACCCTACATCCAGGAGTGTGTAACTGAGCAATTTCCTGTACTGCTCGACCGATTACCCAGACTGGTGGAAATCAATGGGAGAAAAAAAGAAGGGGGCCCAGAGGTGGGAGAAAGGGAGAGGGGAGGGGAGACAGACAACTCGAAATTTTTTTTATTTTTATTTTATTTTTTTACTTGTCTACTCAGAGTAAACGTCGAAGTCGATAAAAATTTAATGAATATTGACACGTAGTCTCGTCCAAACATCGGGGAAGCTTACATACGTGTATGTGACGTAAATGAAAGATGAATGACGGCGAGGGTATAAATACTAATGCATATGTGAGATATTTGAAGGACGGAAAGAGTGAGAGAGAGAGGCCGATGTGAATAATTGACGGCAGCGTTTTTGCCACAGACGTTATCATCTTTTGGTGCTGCCATGGAAACCGATTCGCTTTCGTGCACACGCCCACACGTACTTCATCACGAGGATTTCATGAAGCGTGTTTATGTGTAGAAAAAGGAATGCGAATTGCGAAGGGGGTTATGAGAAAGAAATTTTTTTCTCTTCCTTCTCGCTTCTTCTACTCCTGCATTGGTTTGTTTGATAAAAATAAAAAAAAATAAAAAAAATTTTTTTTCTTCCTCTCGCTTTTGCGAGTTTGAAATTTGTTTTGTTGAATCGTGTGTGAACTTAGCTGGTGTTGTTTCCTGCAGCCTTGTTTGCAATTCATGTCTGCATTCCACTCCATCGCGAGTTGAAAGGTCGAGCCGAGACGAGGTTACAAACAAAGTGCACAAAAATTTGACCTTTTTCCTCTTGATTTACGTTACCCGATACGATTATTTTAATTTCCATCCAGAAACTTACGTAAGTTTAATAAAGACTCCATTCTAAATTAAATTTCAACGTTTCGTTTCGTTTCGTTGAATTTGATTTGCAAAAAGGGTCAAAGTTTGCCCGAGGAATCACGTGACACGCCATTTAGAATCGTCGAAATTAAAATCCGATGTCTGTGGTTGGCGGTGCCAGCATTTTCTTTGGTTGCGCACACTTTTGCAGGGATAAATATTTAATTAAACTCACTTTTTTAAAAAATAAAAAAAATTGAAAGTAAAAGGAAGTTAATAACATTTGACAATGTTGCAATGGCTCGGCTCGAAATCGATGGGTTTTAAACACGTTACTTTGACTCGATTCGATTGTGGGGATGGATTTTGATGAGAATCCATTTCCCACTTGGCAACGCGCTGTTTGCTCGAATTTTTTTTTCTCTCCTCTCTCTCACTCGAAAAGTCCATATGCAGAGCATAACACGGTCGAGTGGTTTGTTTAAAGACAGCAATTTGATGAGGCTGCATCGAGCAGCTTGTTGCAAACAGGCGACCGTGTTGTGGGATGAAAAACCTGTTTCCTTCTCGATGACATAAAAGCCCTTTTTGTCTCCTTATCTGCAGCTGGCTTGCTTTGGCTTGCCAGTCACTTGCCCTTGAGTCTTAACTCGACAATCAGAGAGGATTTTCTTTTGCCACTCTTGTTTACATTTATTAAATACTTGATTTACTTCAATCAGATTACATCCACACAAATCAAATTTTTTTTTTTTTATAATATTTTTTCGCGATAATCCACTCCCATGCTTGGGTCAATGGTAAATAAAGAGGCCAACGAGATGTCTGCGCTTCAATAGTTGTTTCGTCGAATGCTTTGCAAGCAAAATAAGCTGATTATGGGTTTTTTTTTATGGTGTGCATGCTTGGGTTGATAAATTGATAGATATTTGAGTGGAAAAATTATTCGATGAAAAAAATATTTTTTATATTTTAATTTTATATATTTTTTTTCTTGTTGTCTGTGACCAAACACAACCGGATTTATCATTCCTAATAACTTTTCTATTCAAAACAGGCAAGACGTGACACGAAAATTGGTTGTAATTAGAACGATAAATATGATATCGACAGTATTTTTGAAACAGACATGACGTCATTACCTTTTTTCCCCCCTGTATAATTAATTTTTGCACCAGAAAAAAAAAAAAAATTAATTTTTATTGGTGTAAAAATTAAATTTTTTCCTAATTATGCAACAGAATTTCATTTTTTTTCTCATAATCCTTAACTGCTACCGACTTTGTGCTTGGAATACAACACACGTCCCCGTTCCCATTTCTATAAAAACATAATTTATCACTACTTTATATACGTAACTTATTTAATTTAATTCAAACATGTAACCTCTAATAAATGAGGGATTAAAACCTTTTTCCTTTTCTCTTTCTCTTTCTCCTCGCTCTCTTTAAAATAATAAAAAAAAATAAGTAGAAAGAAAAAAACTCTCCCTTTAAAGCTAAACCCCTCTTTATAGAAAGACTTGTATGAGGGCGAAAAGAGGAGGGATTGGTAAGGCGATAAATCAACCCTGGAGCTGGGGGTAGAGAGATAATAGCTACGCCCTGAATACTTTGAGGGTTGAGGGTGATAGTTTTAGTGTAGCCATCCTACAGCTTTGCAACTGAAGCTCGTCGAATATTTTTAGCCAAACGAGTTTAATTTGATGTGCAACTTAAAACCGAAGAAAGAAAGAAAAAAAAAATATTTTTACATCTTGGATAGACGAACCAGAGAGTTAGATGTGAGTAAACTAAAAACTTGAAAGGAATTTATTTTTATTTATTATTATTATCTTAAAAAATCCAGTTCAAATGTTTAATAATGTTTTTCCTACATAACAAACTAGTTTAAGAATGTAAGATAATAATGAGAACACTTGTTTTTCATTGTTATTTTCTAGTAAAAACAATTTTTTTTAATTTGTTGAACTCATTTTCTTACGTTGAAAAACATATTGTTGAACATTTGAAGCCAACAAACAGTTTTTTCTCCATTGCATAACATTTGAAGCCAAACAAGAAACCTTAGTCTCAACTTTAACAAAAGAAATAAGAAATTAATTATAAAACACAAGAGTAAAAAAACAAAAGCCAACATGTGGTTAGAGTAGAAACATTTCTTTTCCTTTATTTAAATGGGGAAAGAAAGGAGAAAAAAACCACATGTAAAAGTGTAATGTTAGTGGAATATGAGAAGCACGTCACGCACACTACTTTCCCTTCTCTACAAGAGCGACACGACCCCCACACATCCCTATATCCCCCTCTCCTTTCCTTATACCCCTCAGTCACCCCTGCAGTTTCTTTGATGTGGCTCCTCCTCGTGAAAAGCCCAATTCCCTTTCTGTCAGGGGTTGGCTGACTGGCTGGCTGGCTGGCTGGCTTGGTGCTGGTGCTGGTGGTGCTACGAACTGCTGCCAGCAAACACGATGCATTATTCATCAGCCCCATATCCAGGTGAGAGCAGCAAATGACTGGTGTACAGATTTAGAAAGCACTTAGTCAGGAGGCCTTCACACCGAATTCTCATCTCTTCTTTCCCCTCTCCCTTTATTGCTGCGTGCAGAAGGCTTGAGCTGTATAATGGAGACGCAATTAGATGGGAGCCGAGTTGCCAGTCAACTGCTTAATTTCGACAACCCCCGGTTCCTACATTTCTCTCTCTCCTCCTACTTCCTTTTTTCCTCTTTCTCTGATTAAAAAGCTAAAAATCACTCGATGAATATCGGTCACGTCTCGTGTCGTAATCGAACATCCACCCTCTCGTTACATCCCTTCATCCAAGAACCAGATTTATCGTTTTTAAACCAATGGAAATTTTCTTTAAGAGCAGATTAAGGTCAAATTCCAATTTTTTATTTTTTATTTTTTATTTATTCTTCTCGATGCTTAAATAAATTAATTAGGTAATTGGAGACAAATTTGGTGTTGGGAAAAAATTAATCTGTCCACTTAATAAATTATTCTTATTTTTACTTTAATAGAAAAAAAAAACGAGATACAGTAAATAAAATGCTCGTTGTTGCATTAAATCCCTATTAGGTGTTGGGCACACATTTTTGGTTCGCTCGCGTGTTGTTACTGCTACTGAATTCGTGTATAATTACTTGCGTGTCAAATGTACTTTATATTTATACTTCTTTTTTTTTATGAATAATCCGGATACACTAAGAGGAATTTTTTATTTTTAAATTTTACATTTTTCTTTTCTCCAATTTTTCAAACAGCTATTCCGAGTGATGGACAATGACAGCAGTAAAAGCTCGATCCAAAACTTTAAAAAAAAAAAAAAATGGAATAATATCATTACATTTATTGAGTGGTGCAGTTTCAATGAGCCGCTTTTTTTTTAAATCTTTTTTTCCATGATGACAAGCGTGTGAACGAGATTGCTTTTTTTTTTTCTTTCGCATTAAAGGCCGCCATTAATTAAACACATAACTAAAAAAAAAAATTCAAAAATGGAGGTCAATCGTATTTTATTATACAATATTAGCTTTGAACGTTTAAAAATATTTACACCAAAAAATGAGGAGTTTGTAAATTAGAAAATGTTTTAATTTTCTAACGAGACGGGGCAGAAAAGGGGTTAAAGAATTTTGCCCACTTCAGGTGAATGGCTCGAGGCGGCGGTGAACCTGAGCCACAGGAATGTGTCCTTAGGTATAGGTGAGGAGGGAGTGCAGCTGAGAGAAGGGAGAGGTGGTTGGTGGAAGGGAGGAGGGGGGAGGGAGAGAGGGGGGCAACTATTTCCCTTGTCCCTAAACCCACCCTTCGGCCTTCCGAATTTTTTTTTTTTTTTTGATTTTATTTTTCTCGGTTTTCTCTAGGTGTGTGAGAAGTTGATCTTTAAACTTTATGTGCGTCAGCAATGGAGGTTTTGGTGTGCGTGTTGCAATTTAAGTGTAATGCCTTTATTTTTGGCTCGGGGGAACTATTAAAGGCACACGTTGAAAGGCCCGCTTGATAAATATTGCACTTCACAGAACGCTAGTTTGTTGGCAACATTTTTCCATCGACTCACTGAATTGTGTGACCGATGCTGCCCAATAATCGCGCCTTAAACCTATTTTAAATAGCCGCCATAAACGGAAAAACCTTCTGGGCGTGTGAAGGAAATTAATCAACAAATTTAAATTTATTAAAAGGATAAAAAAAAAATTAAAAATTCGGGTGTAGAATGCGACCGATAACAGGATGTTGGTGTTAGAAATGCGAGTTGTCGTCGAATTGATACGGACGCAGCGAGTTTCCAATTTCCATGCCCTCTGTTAAACCCACAAATGGCCATGGCACTCCCCCTTGCAACTGGTCATTAATAAACACAAAAGATATGCACACCAAAAAAAAGTGATGAATCATTGGATTTCATTAATCAATGACCCTATTCCTTGATTCAATTTAATTTAATTAGGATTAAAACCACCCAAATCCTCCAAAAATCCCTCGATTCATCCCCTCAACACGTCACAAACATGCACAAAAATACTAATCGAAAAAAAAGAAAAGAAACGGCCACCGTTTTCCATAATACAGTTTGGAATTTTGATGAGTGTGCCAACAACATGCCCCATGGCTAGTTACCAACCATTTTTTTTTTTTTTTCACCCACGAGTAAAACGAGAAGACAACATTTTTTTTTTTTTTTCATCTTTTAAAAATAATGGATCCCTGTTGTGGACGAGAGGATAATTGGTATGGAGAAAGAGATTTTTAAAAGGATAGAGAGCAGTGCGAGAGGTACGTTAGAGGCTATTTGAATTCCTCTCAGTCATCGCGAGCTTCTTCCCCTCTTTGGCAGTAATGGAAGCGGGCAGTGGCTCCCCCACGGTGTTGCACGCTGGAGCGTTCACGGCACACCAGTCGCAGTCTATTGAGCCACAGTGTGGTGGTGGAGACCCGCCCCCTATACAGGACCCTGGGCGAGGGTAGACGTCGTCGGTCTAAGTCTGGCATGTCAATAGTTTTGGCCCGGCTCAGTGCGAATGCTACACAATATGAGCGGCTCGAGGAGGAGTTGAAGTGGTGGGGACCGGGAATACATACGGCCGAGTCGTGTCACGTGCAAGACACACAAGACAAAGAAGGAATTTTTGGGGTTTGATCAGTGATGAAGTGAGTTGTGATGTGATGTGTCATCTTTTCTTTTTTTATTTCTCTCCTCCATACCACCCCGTTTATATTATGTCCATTTTATACATGTACCGTACACTTTGGATTACGTGCTAAACCAAATCTCTGAAGGACCGAAGGATTTTTTTACTCGTTAGTTACGTGTATTTAAAAAGAATTTTTTTTTTTTCACCCGATACCGCACTGGATATTATTTGTTTTACGTGTTTTTTGTTTTGTGTGTGTGTGTGTTTATCGTGTTTTGGTAAGGATTTTTTTTTATTTTTTTTTTATTTTTATTTATTTTTTATAAAATGGATTTTTAGAGTGGTTTTGTTGTTTGTTTCTCGCACGGGAGGTAAATAAGTGATGTTTGGTCTGTTTTTATCAAACTAGCAACTGCTATGTGTAGTTTTTGATGGAAGATATCGACTAACCTCGCTGCGGGTTCCAGTTTACTCACTCCTCGATGGAAGCGTGCGAGTAGCCTCGCACGGGGCGCTCACGTTATGAGGAAAAGAAAGTTCAGTGGTGTTTATATGGGGTAACTGGCAATTTATTCCACTCTGAAAGGGAATGGTGATCGTATTTCCACTTGGCTTCTGTTTTGGGAATAATTGGGTTTGTGGTTGGATGGTCCTGGTAATTCAGCTGTGTTGAAATATTTCATTTCTCCTGTTTATTTCTATGCTGATGTTTTCGTGCATTGACTTTTTTATTTTTTTCCATTTTTTTCTCTCGTCCCTTTTTATACCGAGTGGCAAATTATCACTTTTTTTTTTTTTTTTCCTACGTTGTGAATTCCAATTTGGGCCTCGAATGAGTGCTGCAGTTGGAGGCTTTTGTAGCAGGGTGAGATTTGTGTGAAAGGTGAATGACAGGTGAATTGTGAGGTCGTTCTCGACGTACGAGAAGTCGAGTAATAAAAAAATATATTCGTAATGACAATGGAATATCCGTCGGATTCTTCGTTTAATGGTTTTCTGCTGTTATGCAACCGTAGTGACCCATTTTGATGATTTATTATTATTAAGAGTTTTTAAAAGATTTTTACAATTTTTTTTTTTTCGTGTGTCGAATTGAAAAAGTGATTTGTAATGGGATCAGATTCATACACTCGAGTCTCAAGTACATAAAAACAATTCTCGAAAATGAAATGAGCTTGGGAAATTGATACATTTGAGTCGGGAAAAAGGGGAGAAAAAAATTTATGACTTTTTTTTTTTTTTCTTTCTTTCTTTTTAAATTATAGTCATCGGAATGAATTTTTTTTTCCCACTCTCCTCTCTCCTTTCTGGGATTTTATTTTTATTTATTCTTCCGAGACTTGGCTGGGTCGAGTAATGTGTCAATTTGGTAATAAAATTAGTCACTGATAAATGTTATTCTTGGTTACTTGTGCAATTTGGAATCTTGGCAATTAAAGTCAAACACTTATTTAGTTATTTAAAAAAAAAGGGAGTAAATAAAATAAATGCGTTCCAAGTGGCTGCCAACTATGGAACGCTCTTAATCCGCCTTCGAGTCGAGGTTTAAAAATAAAAAATTAAAAACATATAAAAACACCTACAAAAATATTTAAATTTTTTTTTTTTAAATTTTGAAAATTCTATTATTTTAATTAATCTAACACATTTTTCTCGTTTGTTCACTTAGACAACACTATGTGGAACCCAATCTAGTCGAATCCGAATTTGCTGTGGCCAACCACCCATGCCGCGCATTTTTGTCGAAACCTGCTAAAATTAAGCTCATGAAAGAGAATTCTTCGGATAGCCACCGCGGGAAGGTGGCAGAGAGCAAGGCAGGGGCAGCCACAGCAGCAGCCAAACAACAACAACAACAACAACAGCAACAACAGCAGCAGCAGCAGCAACAGCAACAGCAACAGCAGCAACAACAACAGCAACAAGAGGCAACGGCAACTGCGACAAACTTCGACGATGATTATAACGAGTGGGAACTCGGCATTGGCGATCTGATCATCGACTTGGACGCCGACATCGAAAAGAACAACGAAAAGAGCGGATCCGCTGCTGGGAGTGGCGGAGGAGGAGGAGTGGTGGCCACGGGAGCAGGCACGGGTGGCTCCACGGCTCCTCATCAACTCGTACAACAGAATCAACAACAGACGACGCCGTCTTCGGTGGCGGTCGGCGCGGGCTTCAACATGGCGTCGTCCAAGGGCAGTCGCATGAACACTAGTGCCACGGTCGAACATCACGCCACGGTGGATAAAGGCTTGAAAATGAAGATCAAAAGGACCAAACCGACAAAGACGTCGGAGGCGAAACACGAGATCGTCAAATCGGACACGAAACCCGCGTCGCCCGTCGACGCCATGAACGGCACGGCCACGGTGGGCATAGAAACGACAACGACGCCCAACGCCAAGTCGTCCAAACACGTGTCGAGCAAAGGTCGTGGCGGCAGTCATCGCGAAAAACGCGAAAGGACCAAAGAGAAAGAGAAAAACTCGGCCACCAAACTGGTGGACGTGAACGGGGTGTTGGCCAGCCCCGGGTCCATCAAACTCGGCGGCGCCAGTGTAAATATGTCCGGAGCGGCAGCCGCAGCCGCAGCCGCCGCCGCCGTCGCTCTGGGATCCAATGCGTCGTTGAGTAACTCTTTGCCGTGTTCGGCCACGGCCGGCAGCAATGCCAACAACAGCAACAGCAACAACAACACTGGCAACAACAACAACACTGGCAATGGCAACAACAACAACAACACTTGCAGTGGCGGCAATGCCAACGGTGGCAATGCCGCGCCCACCAGTTTCAGTGCCGCCATAACCACGTGTACGGGTGCCAACAGCGGATCTCAGATGGCTAGTTCCATGCCCACCCTCAGTGTGAAACTCGACTCGAAATTTTCCAATGTGAACATCAACACTTTCACACCGACCACCGTGGCCAAAGTCGAAGACGGTGGACGAACCGTTTCGGCCAAACGCATGAGGATAAGTGCCGACAAGGGAATGGATAAGGTGGGTTTACGTTACGTCGTATGGGCTTAAAAGGGAAAAAAAAGTTTTCCCGGTGATTTATTTTTGAATGGAAATTTTTTTTTAATTTAACGTGGAAATGGTGAAATTTAATGTATTTTTTTTTATCAGGAAGTGTAGTGATGTAGAGTATTCTCCTATTTTTATCATAAATTTGCATTTTTTCTTTCCTCTTCCTCACAATGTTTGATACGGTAATGACAAAAAGTGTCGTTTGATGGCGCCACTATCTATCGATGTTTGCTCATGGTAATCTATGGGAAGCAGTGTTTCCTGTTTGAATGTACTTCGGCTCATACAAAAAAAAAGTTGTTATCGATGCATTCACTCCCCAACAGATGGTTTTAACACGAATTCTCCACGTGTCGAATTCCAACCGACTGCCATCGCCCATATTTGACAAAGTGACGTCATTTTTCTGTGATTTGTTTACGTATAAAAAAAAAATAATGAAGAAAAAAAAATTATCTGAAAATTAATTTAGTTGAGTGTTTTTCGTTGTTTTTATTATTTTTTATTTTTTAAAAAACCCAACGCAGGGTATCTTTAAGAGAGTGTGGTAACAAGGACACCCTAGAGGGAAACGTTTCGAGCTGAGCGAACATTTTCTTGGACGTGTAGCGAGAGAAGTCGGTGCTGATGTGTGTCGAGCTGAAATGAAATCGATCCGTTGGAGCAGATGAACTCTAGCCGGATGTTGGCTCTCGGCTAATTCGCTGATTCTGTTATTTCTTCTTCGCTTTACTCGATATGAAGTGCATTTGTCAAGCTTCGCTCGCACCGAAAAGGGAGCCAATGCCACCAAAGGGCAAAAAAAAAACGATTGGGAAAATTTTACATTCTTCTTGTTTACAGTGTTTACAAAATTACATCTAGTAATTTAATCGAGATAACGCCTGAATGTGTTTTTTATTTATTTTTTATACAAGTAATACGTTTGAGATGAGTCATGAGATGTTTGTAAATCGATATTATGTCGAATTTGTATTTCGCTCTTCAATTTTTCGGTGGGAATGGAATGTTTTTTTTTTTCTTTTTTCACTTTGTGCGAGGTAATGAGACACAGACAAGACTTGAGCGGCAGCTTGTATTCAAGTCAGGTTTAGGATTGTTCAATGGCAAAGATATGGTAATGAGGTTTTTGGTTGGTAGTTGCTGAAATTGCAGGTGTGTTGATGTTGAGCATGTGTTGTAACTTCACCCTCATTAAATAATAGGCCACCCAAGTCGAGTTTGTGTTTTCATTGGTCTTTGCTGCTGCTTTATTAACTTTATTGGATTAAATTTTCTTAGAAGAATGAAAAAAAAATTTTATCATTTTTTTTTTTTTGGGAGGAATTAATAATAGAAATTTTGAAAAGGAAAATAAATAGAAAAAATCAACGAGATAAATGACACATTCCATTCTTTTTTTAATGTTTTACTCATGCACCCCCAACAACTAATTAAGATAATTATTTCTTGATTTCACCATTTCCATTCATCTACCATGAATAATTCAGAGTTTAAATGATGATTTATTACTTTTTTTTTTTACAGTGTAAATGGTGTAATTGGACTTGTTGAAAAAAATATATTTACTCGTAATTGGATGTATTCTAAGTGAACCGAGACGTGTTTTTAGTTTTTTTGTTATTTTTTTTTTTATCTTAATTTTATCTCGTGGATTTATATAGTGCTGATTTTGCAATATTGTAAATAATTGATGAATTTTATATTTGAGTGTTTTATCAATCAGATTTTTAGATGATGTTGTTTTTTTAATTTCAAATTTGATTTATAACTGTTTTTAATTACAGGTGGATAGAACCACTTCACCACGTCCTCCAGAAATGCACGACGTGTGCGTTGGTACCAGTGTTG
This sequence comes from Geophilus flavus, assembly GCA_034695885.1. Taxonomy (NCBI): domain Eukaryota; kingdom Metazoa; phylum Arthropoda; class Chilopoda; order Geophilomorpha; family Geophilidae; genus Geophilus; species Geophilus flavus. Next base: position 31,971 of record JAQFZO010000199.1, read on the forward strand.
GCACCATCACCGAGCCCGAATGTCTCGGTCCTTGCGAACCGGGTACCAGCGTAACGTTAGAAGGAATCGTTTGGCACGAAACGGAAGGTGGTATGTTTGCATAAAGTCGTAAAATGAATATTAAAAAGGAAGAAAAAAAAATCTAAATTAATATTTAACGTTTTTAACAGGTGTATTGGTCGTAAATGTTACGTGGAGAGGCAAAACTTATGTGGGCACTCTTCTAGATTGTACCAAACATGACTGGGCACCTCCTAGGTATAATAAAAAGCGAAGGAAAAATTGCGAAATTTTATGACTCGATCGAGTTAACATTAACATTTTTAATATTTTGTTTTCCAAGGTTTTGTGAATCACCTACAAGTGACGTAGAAACACGGACACCCAAAGGGCGGGGTAAACGTGGTCGAGGAAACCAAAATAACAACAACAACAACTCGAACAACACGGCGCCAGTCGACATGAGCAACTACACGGAGACGAGGTCTTCTGTCCACAGCAAACTGCGTAATGCGGGCAAGGGACGTCGTGCCACCAACTCCGGTTTCCAGGCCCCTCCGAGTCCGGCGAAATGCGAGAGTTCGCCCATTGCCGGCGTCAAACGGAAGGGTCGGCCGCCCGAGTTGGAATTGCGGGAAGGCGAATTGCGGACCAGCAAAAGGAGTCGGTCACAACTTCGGAGCAGCACCAGCAGCAGCAGCAACAGCAACACCACACCGCCCGAGCACCCGTCGTCTCCAGTTCTCATCGAGTTGTTGTTGTTGT
>JAQFZO010000200.1:0-32685 GCA_034695885.1 Geophilus flavus
TGATTTTTTTTTGAACTAGAATAATTCTGACGCAATGTACCAACGATAATAAATCACTCACCTGGCAGCCAATTGAGTATTTTGACCGGCAAGTGATCCGGACATAAAGAAAAGTGTGTTTGAGACGTTGAATTGATTGGTCCTTTGAGCAATTCCCGTTTGATCGATCGGACTAAATCTAATAAGAAAAATTAAAATTTGTTAGGTTAGCGTAAACACGTAATAAAATGAAAGACATACCGGCCTAATACGTAAAGTCCAATACTCAATCCAATAAATGCGACAAAAATACTAGTCCAAATACTGGCTTCGAAAGGTGCGAGAAACACCCATGGTGACAAGTTAACAACTTCTTCTTCTTTGGCCATCAATATCCCGATACCTCTCGACATGAAAGGCATGGTAAAATCGACCACTGAGTGACGTAGCGACGTAATGACCAAATCAGCAATTGAAAAATCAGCTTCCTAAATATGATAAATTGAAAAGTTGCACATGAAATTTGTCAACAACAAGTAAATTCGTAATACCAGCCTGATGACATGACCAATCATTCCATTCCAGTCGCGTGTATTATTCATCCGGCCGTAGTTTTCTGCGGGTTTAATCACGTAGGATAAGCGGAGCATTCTTTTGAATATATATTCAACAAGATCAGGAACAAAACCGCAGTACTTGTCATTCGTTATCCGTTTACCGGTACATTCTTCTTTTTGCATTAAAAATGGTTTGTTCTAAAATAAAACTTTTTTTTAATCTTCGTACTGTATTAAAAATTGTGTAACAGCTACCAAAATTGATGTAATTATGAATGGATTCTCCGGTGTGCCCTTTCTAGATGTGACGTTTTCAGAACTACGCTTTTTGCGCACATCTTGGAATACAAAATTTCTTTTTATAGTAAAGAAGGTGAATGTGCGAATATTTAACTTTTCTTACCATTTTTATCGTTGTTTTGTGTCAAACTTTCAGTTTGCAGTATTAAAACAAATATAAAACACACAATAAGATACATGTTGTTGTTTGTTTCACTGAAATAGCGATCACTACGCAGGTGCTATATCTCAGTCCTAAGAGAGGTCACATTTAATTGATAACCTGGATACTCGGAAGTGCAAAATCGGTTCAGTAAAAAACCCCGCAATCAACCACCACCTTGTGTTTGCAATTTGTGTGAAGATTTGACAGAGTGATTCAACGTGCCCATCAAAACAAATAAACAAATAAACAGGATTCCATGTGTGATTGGCAGAAACTATAATACTGCATATGAAAGACTCGAAATGTGATCTATGGCTCAAGAGTAATATCTATCCACAATACGCTAGGCATGATTAATATGATTCAGTTAAAAACTTAATTTATAAACTTAATTTATACATTTTCTAGTAGATAAGTGTAAGATATATAATCTCATTGGTTAAAAATACACATGTAATTCCAATTTTTTTTATGACTTAGATTAATTATCTTGACGATTAAGAACGATGTCATCTCTTCTCGCGTTGTTGGTGTCTTTGTTCGGGGCCACTCCGCCGAAAACCGCATATCGGGCTTCGCGTTTTATTTCGGCGGAAATCGTTCCCTTGAAAAACAGATTAAAATTTCATTTCATAAACTATCTTGTTTTTTTTGTGTGAGTATTAATTCCTTACTCCTCCTTCTTTGGAAGCATTGTATGCCCTACACGTCATCTCGACAAATCCAACCACAATTGACAGGGTGACACCGATGGCTAAAATTGTAAACACACCACCAAAATTACGCATCATGAGTGATCCTCTAGCATTCACCTAAAATAAATTTACTTTTATGAGTTTTTTGTCATAGAAGAATCAATTTTGCTTTGATACTCACTGTCTGGCCTTCGTCACACACAAGTGGTGTATCGGGTTTGAACCATTTGTTCTTAAGAGATCGCAAAACTCCGCTCTCCAACGCTTGGAGAATGGCATGATTAAAGAGTGGTCTCAGTCTACTGCCTAAAAATTAAAATTTTGCATATAGTAATAAAAATAATGTTGGTTTCAATCAACTATGTCTAATACAACTGAACGGCTCTGTCTATGGGAAATATTTTTTGAGTGTGCGTACAAAAACTTGGAAATTTTCAAATTCTCTATAGGGTGAGCCATCCTGTTGTATTAGATGACATCATTTGCTTCTATAGGACAAAACCTGTTCTCATTGCAATTCCATAACCCTTGAAATCTAAGAGTCCACCAACTTGCTTCAAATCACAATCATTTTCGGTCAGGTATTCGATGGAAGTAGCCTCCATGAACAAGGCGTAACTGCCATTTCTAACTCTTTCTACGCCTTCCGCATACGATTGGACGTAAACAGTTGGTTCTGCCGATTCCATCGTCGAAAAAATTCGTTGGTAAATTGCTTCCGAAGAAGTCTAGGATTTAAAAAAAATTAAAAATAAATATTCCAAGTTTTGTTTTAATCGAATGAATTTTTTGTTACTTTAAAAAAAGAGTTTGTGGATCCGCTCGATAAGGTCCCGTATTTAACTCCAGACTGCGCAACGAGGTCTTCTACGCTTTGTATCTTCGGACCCCAGGAAACCACGTCCATGTGATGAACCAAAATAGCGGCCAAGTTGGCAATGTACATTGCACCGGCGAAGAAACAAAAAATCCACCACGTAATCGATAAAAGACGTGTAGATAATCCCCTGTAACGTGCAATTCAATGCTGCACTGCAATACACAATACACAAATGATAATAAATCACTCACCTGGCAGCCAATTGAGTATTTTGACCGGCAAGTGATCCGGACATAAAGAAAAGAGTGTTGGAGACGTTGAATTGATTGGTTCTTTGAGCAATTCCCGTTTGATCATTCACATTCCAATCGGTTGGACTAAATCTAATGAGAAAAGATTAAAATTAGTTAAAGTAAACTCAAAAAAGTATATAGGATGTTTTACTTTAAGACAAACTAGTCAATTTTCTAAAAAAAACCAAACAGACTAGTCTACAGCAAAGTATTGATGTCAAATCCAATGGTGGCAACAAATTGTATGTCAGATGAGCAGCAATACACTTTTTATTTAGTAACTCGTTAACGGGCCGAGTTAGGGTAAAAGTTCCAATTAGAAAGTTGTAGAACATCCCAAACTTAGTCTAAAAATGATTGTTACTTCATAGTCTTATTATGACTTATACCTAGTCTAAAACTTCATATTTTTAATTCTTAATATGGATTAATTTTGAGAAAAACAGGATTAAAGTTGCATACAAAGTAGGATGAAGACAAATTTGAACCATTTTTAATGCATTCATCTTTGTTTATCATTCAATATTTGGTATAAAGATTAAAACCAATCTAATATCAACTCATGTAACTTTCCTTACTGAACAGTTTGCTAGAAAATTGACCTGTCTTACATACCGGCCCAATACGAAGAGTCCAATACTCAATCCAATAAATGCGACAAAAGTACTAGTCCAAACACTGGCTTCAAAAGGTGCGAGAAACACCCATGGTGACATATTAACAACTTCAACATCTTTAGCCATCAATATCCCAATACCACTCGTCATGAAAGGAATAGAAAAATCAACCACTTGTTGGCGAGCTGCCGTAATGGTCAAATCAGCAATTGCAAAATCAGCTTCCTAAAAAAAAGTGAAAAATTAAATTTGTAAACAAGTATTTTGTAAATAAATTTTCCTACCGACGTGATGACACGACCGACCATTCCACTCCATTCCCCTATATCAATTTTCGAACCGTACTGGTCTGCGGGTTTGATCACATAGGAAAAATTGAGTGTTTCGGCCAAATGTTTAGCAAAATCGGGAACTAAACCGATGTATTTTTCATCCGTTCCTCTGTTACTAACTTCGTTTTTCATTAAAAATGGTTTGTTCTATAAAATAAAATAAATTTTTTTCTTAAAATATTAAAAATTTGAGAAACATCTACCAAATATGATGTAATTATGTAAGGGTCACTCGGTGTGCCCATTCTGGATCTGGAGCTGCCAGAATTACGCTTTTCAAGCACATCTAAGAACAAAAAGTTTCTTTTTTCAGTACGTAAGGTAAGGGGTGTGAGTGTACGAATAGTTTACTTTACAGTACTTACGATTTTTATTGATGGTTTGTGTCAGGCCTTCAGTTTGCGGTATTAAAACTAATAGGAAACACAAGAAAAGATACATGTTGATGTTTTTCCAATGTTTGTTTCACTCAAGATGGTGATCACTGCGCAGATGCTATGTCTCAGTCTTAAGTGAGGTCACATTAATAGATAAGGGCGGAAGAAGTAATTTGTAAATAAAAAATTGTAAAAAAAAATGAAATTTACCCTTTGCTAAAAAAAAATAATTGGTGAAATCCAATTAGTATTTTAATTAAGGAGAATAAAAAATGTGGGAAAATACTTTTTGTTTCTTTAACTGACATTTAAAAAATTCCTGGGCTTGTATCCCTCAATAATTAAAAGTTATGTAAATTTTAGTAGTATTTTTCAGGGAAAAATACTAAGGAAAAATACTAAGTAACAAATGGCGGCAAAATTAAAAAGTGAGAATTTAAAATGAGAAAAATTTATTTCCAGAAAAAAAATTTTTTTAAAAATATTTGTTTAATTAAATTGGGTTCATTGATATGCGATTCATTTACTATAACATGAATTCAATTTAAAATAAAAAATTTTATCATTTTTTTCCTTATCTAATCATGGGCATCAACATCTTTTTTCCCCGAGTCCAAATTTCATCCAACAAACTGATACTAACATACATTTTAGAATGACTCTGCTAACACATTAACTTCACTCCTAAATCGACTAAACTTTTATTAGGATGTTAAAATCACTCCGAAGAACAAAAGGTAAAGTACCAATTTCACTTGATACTTATTAAGTAAACTATTAACCGCTATCAACCAGTTAGTCACGTTAACTAACGCACACCTAACAGAAAGGCTTATACCTTGTTATGACTAGGCGTATTAGAAATCCCTGGTCAGCCTTTGGAACAAACTTTCACTGGTGTCCAAATAAACCCTTGTTGCTCACAAGTCAGTTAAATGCAAGTTTGAACATTGTTTAACACCTGTTTTCCTGTAAATATTATTTAATAATGGTTTGTAATTTTAAAATTGTATTCAACAATGGCTTTTCATGTGATAGTTGTGTTCAACAATGGTGAAAATTGTGTTTAATAGTGGTGAAAATTGAAAGTGTTCAACAAAATTTTCTCAAGAAAAATGATTGTTGAACATAATTTTCACATGAAACAAAATCAGAGTTCAACAATAATTTTTTCTGTATACATTTTGTTTAACAATGGTTTGTCATTTGAAAATTGTGTTCAACAATGATATTTCATGTGATTTTATGTAAAACTACGGTTACCAAAACTCCATTTATTGAAAAACCACTTAAAAACTTTTATTTTTCTGATCACAGACTCCCTCTCGTCCACATCATCATCACCACCACCACCATCAATTCCCCAAGACGACGATGACCCAGCCCACGAAGTTCAAAATTGGTTCAGAAAAACGCCGCAATCAACGGGCACCTTACGTCTGCTATTGTGTGCAGATTTGACGGTGGTTCAAGGCGCCCTTCTGAGTAGTTGGACTTTTGTGGCTTGGGTATTAGGGTTGAGCACGGTCGATTTGCACGGGTTGGCAGTGTACGGAGGCATCTTTTGCGTCCAGTACTTGCTGATTACGATTCTTCGTCTGTTTCACGTTTTTATTGACGGCTGGAATCAAGTGCAAATGGAGAAAATCACGCTGAGTGCTGCGAAACGGCCCTTGGACGTTGTGGTCAATATCGTGGGTCGGTTATTTATTTGGCTGTTACTCATGGGAGTCGCTCTGTTCAGCGGGTTTCAACTGAGAGTCGTGCCGATGCATTCTTTTATCAACTGCGTGATAAGTGGGTGTTCGTTTGGCAATTTTGTTTTGCTTTTGCATTCTGCTGGGACGATTTTGACGGATTGTGATAACTACAGTGTGAATCAGGTAAGATATAATTGTCGTGATTCAGAGAACCCGGATGGGTGTCGAGTCGTTGATTGCAATATCCGTGATTAGATACAGGTGGGACCTCGTTATTATAACGAACTCGAAGGACCATTCAATAATTTATGTGTAGGGAATTGTTTAACATTGCAATCAAACAAATTAGTAAATTATTTTATAAAAATGGTATAAGCGTGTTTGTTATATCGAGGTTTAATCTGTCCAAGGAAAATTTTACAAATTGTATTGTACAAACTCTCTAAAAAAATTAGATCGAGGGTTTCATAAGATCAATTAAAATTTAATTTTGGAGCATTAAGGTCTGGGCTCGAGGATGTTTGGGCCCCAAATTAAAAAAAAAAGTCACAGCTGTGAAGTCTGGGCAGTATCGGACCTACTAAAAGTCATCTATCGCATGTTAAATGAAATTTTTCGGAAGTGACTTTTTATTTCGCTTTGTAATTAACGTAAATCCATGTTACGAAGCTCACAGATGTGTGCAACAGTGCGAAAATCGCAGTTCTCGCAAATGTATATCGTATTTGACTGACAATGTATGTAACGTACATTTGCGAGAAATGCTATTTTCGAACATTTGCGAGTATTGATACATGGATTTTCGAACTTGTCGCATCTAGATGATTCAGAATCACCCTACAAATGCAAAACGGTGTGATGTGCTATTTAAATCTGATTGGTGGATCAGTGACCGCTTTGGGCATTTGACGCCCTTAGGCAGTCGTGTCCTAGGCGCCCTTTCCCCTCTTAGATATTCCAAAACAGTCTTGTGATGTGAATATACCCTAAATGACATGTTATTACCATAGTAACAGCTCAGTAACCTTAGCTCATAGCCTCACAAAAACAAATAACAAAAATAACAAATAATAAGCATGCAGCCGATAGGCTTCTCTGCAATGGCGCCATTAGGCGATTGCCTACCTCCTAAAACCGTCCCTGGGTGAATTACATCATACGGCAGAAAAGTCCATAAGGTCCGAGTAAAATGGAAGAATATCCTTGCCAATATTAGGCGCCTAACTTTAAAAATGGGCTTTTCTAGCTGTTTTGGTGCTGCTTTCGGTGCTGTTTCATGTGCATAACAATGCATATGTGCCGAATTTTATCTTAACACTTTGCTCGGCTAATTTTTGTGCGCCTGAAACTAGGTGCCAAAATTTTTGACGCCAAATTTTGGCTCCAAGTTTCCTCGGGCCTTAAAAATAAACATACCATTTTTTTAAATTACCGTATACTAAATGGACCCGGGCCCTCAACTTTCTGTCCAATCTTCACCAAAGCCGTACTTCACACGATATCTTGTAATTAATTAATTAAAAATTCAAACACCGACCAACTCTTGGTTGCCCGATATCAAATATTAATCCAAATTTATTGTTTCTCTATATCCAGTCACCACAACCACCACAACCAGGCCAACAGCGGAAACAAACGCACGGCGTCGTCGTGCGAATGTCAATCGGCGTATGGACCGTCATCATTCAGATGACACTCGTCGGTTGCCGCGCACTACATCTAGCAAGCCATTTGTGGCCGTTGGCAGACACCATGTTGGTATCTTGTCTGGTGGCACTGGGAGTATACATGGCTCGTAGATCTCTCGACGAAGCATGGTTCACCTCTGCGCAAGTCCAACAAGCGAGAATAGTGGCCCAAGAGTCGAGGCACTTAATTTGGCCCGTCGCCCTGCTACTCATAAATTATGTGTGCGATGTCATGATGGCGATTTTGAGATTAACTCAGGAATACGCACTTAGATTTCTGATAAGTGTTTCCACCATCGGTAATGAGAAGGGCAAAATGGTCGAAATTTCCGACTTGAATTCAAATGGAACAATTCTTGATGGAAGTGTGGCGTCGGATGGGTCGGAAAATGGAGAAAAACACAAGAAATTTGATTGAATAATTGCTGTACTGCTGTAATTTAATTTAAAGAAAAACAGATCAAATTATTTTGGGACAAATTATTTATATACTTTTTTTATTGAGTTTTGCACCTAAAAATACTAATTTTACACAGAGAATTAAGTTTTACGGTACTCGAAATTACTAACTTTTACACCAATTAAACTTATTTTACACTTATTTTCATGGGCGGATCCAAAGGTTTGTAGACATGATTTTAAAAATTTGTGATCATCTGAGCTTATAATGATTTTTGAAAAAATTTTCAAAATTTTTTGTTGATTTTGGAAGTTTTTTGAGGATTTTGAATGATTTTGTAATGATTTTAAACAAATTTTAGAAGATTTTGAACGATTTTTTTCCCTGAGATTTTGAACGAGTTTGTGAGGATTGAGGATTTGTTGAAGAATTTTGAAGGATATTTTGGAGATTTTCGAACAATTTTGAAAATTTTGCAATTTTCTGAAGATTTTATTCATAATTTATTTTATTCATAATTTAAAAACTTATATCTTCACTTACAAGACTATTTTACACCAATCAAACCATTGTTTACACAATTTACAAATGCAACAATAATGCGATTAGTACAATTAGTATGATATAAACAACGGAGTGTCTAATTCCACACAAAATTCTCTGTAAATTGATTTTAAATTGATTTTTCTAATCTCAGGATTAGTTTATCCAGTCCCAAATCCCGGTCTTTTTAGTGTAAAGTTTAGTATAGGTGTAAAACTTATTATTTTTAGTTGAAAAAACTAATTAAAAAAGTATATCAATAACGACAACCCAAATAATTTTTCCATAAATTTTTGTGTTTGTTGTAAATCTAAATCTAAATATAACTATTAATTTAATAAAAAGTTATGTTATTTCTAAACGAAAATCAATACGTGTTGGAAGGGATGTTGTGCTGGGGAAAGAATCAATAGTGTTGCCTGGAAACTAAACGACAAGAAACAACTAAACAAAATTGAAACAAATCTCGGGGGAACAACTTCTAGGTAGGTAATGTTTGAAAATAGATCTACAAAATGATTAGAATGACAAAATTCTCATCAATTTAATCAATATTTTCATCATTTTATCATCTCCCGACTCGTTTTGTAAGTTTATATCGATGTGTAGTAACGAGTACAACTACTGAGGGTCAAGTGTAACAGCTGTGAATTCCTCCTGGAGATTTCCGGGATGTTGTTATGACAGAAAAATTTTTTTTGCAATTTTTAATCGCTCAATTTATAATATCAAAGAATTTTTTTTTTTTTTTAATTTAGTTTTTCAATGGGTCACCACAGTGAGCAGCCTTTTGAGCAAAATTCGAATAATTATCAACGGTTGCCAAGAGTGCCCTTGACCACGGAAATAGTGGTAAGTAGAACTCGTGTCTGCGCATGGGTTCATTAAGAATTTATTATTTTTTTTTATTTATTGATTGGTTTTTATTTTTATTTTAATGTATTTTTTTGTCCAATTTGATCCGCCATGTGAATCAAGGGCAATTGAATTTGGGTTGCCTCGATTACAAAAATTGGTTCTAAAAATAAAATTTTTTTGTAGTAAAAATTAGCAAATGACATCACCATGGGCTGATCCAGGAATTTTTCCAAGAGGGGACCCTCAAGGCTCAAGTCCGAATTTTGAACAATTTTTTGAAGATATTGCGATTTTTTAAAAATTTTAAACCATTTTTTTGAAGATTTTGCGATTTTTTAAAGATTTTAAACCATTTTTTTGAAGATTTTGCGATTTTTTAAAGATTTTAAACCATTTTTTTGAAGAAATTTAACGAGTTTGTGAGGATTTTAACAATTTTTGGAAGATTTTGAAGAATTATTTGAAACTTTTGAAGGATTTTTTTGAAAATTTTGAAGGATTTTTTGAAGATTTTAAAGGATTTTTTTCAAAATTTTGCAGCTTCCTGAAGATTTTTGGGATTTTTAAACATGTTGAGAAGGGAAAGGAGGAGCGCGATCGCCCCTACCACCCTCCCCCTGGATCCGCCCATGGATATCACATAATGGATAAAATAACAAAATGTTGCCAAGTATTGATATTTAATAATTTTTCTTTGCAGAAAAATCTGTCAGGACAACAAAATGTGTTAATTGCACATCACATTCAGATGCAATTGGATATCAATAGATATTCGATACAAAATTTAGGATACATATTACCATTTCTAGTCGAACTTGATATATCAAACAGTTTATTGGACTCGATCAGGTTTTTTGATTTTTTTTTTTCACATGACAGTTCTTCGGTACATATTTCATGAAAATAATTTTTTTTGGGCATTTTTTTGTTAGGGATTTGGGTACAAGTTTGCAAAGTTTAAAAATATTACGAGTAACTAATTGTCGCCTTGAAAATCTGGATGGAGCAACTAGTCTAATTGGTCTACTCGAATTAGAAGCGCGGGATAATTACATCGATGACGTATACAATTGCGCATTTTTGCAAAGTTTAGAAACCCTGGACGTTGAAAAGTAAGTATAACTTAGTATTATTAAAACATTTATTCATTGAAATCTTTATCTAGTAATAATATTGCCGATATTAACAACCTGAGTTTTTTGAGCGTGTGCAATAATCTTCAGAAACTGACTTTAAAAGATAATCCAGTTGCCGAAGAAGTAAATTACAGGGAAGATGTGTGGTCCAGAGTTCCAAAACTTAAGATATTGGATGGCGTCATCCTTTCGAAGAAGAAAATTAATAAATTTGATGTTGGGAAGACACAAGCGTGCAATTCTCTGCAAACCCAATCTCAATCAACAGAGTTGAATGAATGCCAAGCAATTGCCAAACAAGAAAATACACCTGAAAACATCCAAATTGAAAAATCACAAGAAGAGATTATGGAAAGGGAAAAATTACAAAGTAAAAATAAAAATTTTTTAGAAAAAATCATATTTGAGTTTGTGCATGGAGGTTTCCTTAAATAATTATAGTTATAACCTGTAACTCTGGATTTCTGCCTTTATTATTTTATAATTTTAACTTTCTTATACTATCTAAAGCTAAGTACTCATAAATTTTGTCTAGCCATAAAACCTGTGCCCAGAATTGTTCATATTCACCATTCACCACAAAGTCCCACTTGTTAGTCTGTTGGTAAAATTATTCACAGACTAACAGGTTGCTATTGGCTGAAAGCCACAGAAAGTCTATTTTTCTGTTCACACGACAGACTTTTTAGGTACAGAATGTGTTAGCACTTTTTCTGTACGGTAATGTAAGAGGGAGAATCAAAAAGTAATTGAGTATATTTTTCACAGCAAAACTGTTATGTATTTGCAAAAATCATTATATACATTTTGAACGGTAAACAACATAACTACCATTAACATTGATACATTTGTCCCAACGAGACACCAACTTTTCGATTCCCATAGCGTAGAATTTGTTCGGCTGGGAGCGAAGCCATGTACGCACAGCTGTTTTCAACTCACTGCCGCTCTGGAAGCATGTGCCAGCAAGGTGTCGCGTTAGAGGTCCGAACAAGTGAAAGTCAGAGGGCGCCAGATCTGGACTGGAGGCTGGATGCTGTAGGACTTCCCACTTCCAGGACTGCAGAAACCTGACCACACTCGGATCTCCACAGTCGCAAATGTCTGCAGTGTACCCATCATTTTGGAACAGCTGTAGCTCAGAATGCAGAAAGCGGACACGCCTTCCTTTCTAGGGGACGAGTGGAGAATTAGATGCTCTTCAAAATGTATATTTCGATTTTTGCAAATGCATGACAGTTTTTGTGAAAAATTTGCTCAATTACTTTTTGCTTCTCCCTCGTACTATACTGTGGGCAAATTGGTCATACTCTAAAAGAATGATCAAATAATTACTAATGTAAGAATTATAAAACAAAATAAAAGCCAGAAAAACAGAGTTACAGGTCATAACTATAACTTTATACGGAAACTACTGTGCGCAAACTCACTAATCATACTCACTCACCTCATTATTCCAGTGAAAAAATTCCAAAGACGTCCGACTCTGACAGATTTTGTGACGAATCAAACCCACTTCCAAAAATTCTGGCCGCGCAAAGACAACAAACAGCCGCATTTCCTCCGTAGACGAACAAATTCAATGGTGGACGAGATTCTTTTTCCTCTAGAAAACAGTAATGACATAAAAATTAAATAAATTCCTTCAAAAACTCCAGTCAAACATGACTCTTTCAGATGACTGCAGAAATGATTGCGCGCAACTTTCAACTATACCATCAACATCAATCAAAAAAAGAGCAAACAGTCTGACTAAACAAACTTCAATGCCAGATTATCCCGCTTGGTTCGACCCTTATCTATTGAATAGCGAAGAAAAATCAAACAAAACCACAGCAGAAAATCAGAACAAACAAGAAGAACAATCCGGCGCTAGTGCTTCATCATCTCCAATATTAAAGCAAGCGTATAATGGCGACCACAAACCAACAGTTTTAAATGATATACCTTTAACTTATGCTTTCAGAAGTAATGCCCGTCTAGTAAATGATCTAAAGGATGAAAATTTAGAAATTGAAAAAACTGGTTCTTGCCAAGAATCAGTTAACAACTCAATTGTAACATTAATGTCTCTCATGAAGTTTCCGAAACCAGTCCAAAAAGGTGGTAGTCTAGAATTCAGTGAAACTGACTCTGAATAATCTTCTAACAGTAGCAATAAAAACAGAAAACAGATTAATTTAAATATATTTTAACCTTTAACCCATTCCCACAAAACTCAATAGAAACCTCACAAAAATGCATCTTCTACGCGTGTTTTTTCCGCGACAACTTGCAATCAGCCCTGAAAAGGTTAAAATATTAAAAGAGAAATAGATTTATCTATTATTTACCCTCCTTTTATTATTATGCAGTCATTAGTATAATAACTTTCATATTATAATAATATCTAAAAATAAAATTCATCTACAACTAGAAATGCAAAAAAAAAATTCTTTGCAATTAAGGCTACAACAGTAAAAATAAAGATGACAATACATATTTTATATACAATCTATCGAATCAATTATAATGTACAATTAAATAGCAACTAGTGATTGTTCGACAACATTGGCCACGTGCATAGTTGCAAGGTGCTCATAACAAGGTAGCTAGGTTTTAATCTGTTCTGTTTTGTTTTTTTTGTTTCTTCTGTACGCCTTGTTCCACTTTGCCAACATGTAATAAAGCAAGTTAATTAATAAAATTTCATTCCAAAAAGCACTTCAGGTGATCAGAGGTTCTTTTTTTTTCTCTTGTTATTAATTATTATTATATTTTTCCTTTTGTACACGCAACGAGGCTATTTTTTGACATTGCAAATGACAATGGTTAAATAAACTCAAAAATAAAGTGTGTGGAAACAAGGGGAATTGATCTAGTGTCACCTATTTACAAATTTGACGTAAAACTGCAAAGAAAAGTTTTTTAAAAAAAAGCCCCATTTGAATATTTTTTTCTTTTTACTAAAAAATCTCCTTAATCGCCTGGAAAAAAATAAATTAAATTAAATAAAAATAAATTATAACCATGAAATGAATATATAATAACTAGAATAATTGCCATACAATTTTATTATAAATTAAAAAAGGGAAAGGAAAATAAAGAAAACAAAAGACTAGTTCCGTAGTTCGCCAAAAAAATTTGTAAAATAAAAAAATTAGCTCAGGTAAATAAAACAATTTTTTTTAAAAAAAAATTATAATAACAAAAAAAAAACTAATCAAAGTGGATTACTACAATAAAAATTTTTTTTTTCATATTTTTAAAAAAAAATCAAACTCAAAAAAAAATTTAAATTTTCTAAAAATTCCTCCCTATTATAATTTTTATACTGTTTTATCATCTTATTCACAATATTTCCTGTACAAGTTACAATTAAGTTACACCTCACTAAATTCCTAGTTTCTCACAGTGCGTAAACCGTTGGGCACTACTGAACTTCTACACCTCCGTCCACCAAACATAGAGGAGGAGTTGGTTGTGTATCAACAACGTTCGTAGCTACATTGCCACTACTATCACCATCATTAGTTTTTTCACAATTATTATCACCAGACTCGGCTACATTAGTTGTAATGGACGATCCTCCGCCTCTTTCCTGAGATGCGTTTGCGTCGCCTGCTGTATCTGTGGGACCGAGTAATTTAAGTCCGATTGCGAGATCGTGGAGAACGTCCGTCTCCTTTTCCTCTATGAGCCGAAACCGTTCGTTAAAAAGCACCAAATGCGCGAACACCAAGTTGAGATGTGCATGTAGCGATAAAAGCACCAATTCCTTGAAGTGGGCATGGTACATATGCGCCACCACATGGAACAGAAGCCGGTGGATTTTCTTAACGATCGATTCGATTGAAGTAGGAAAGTCGTTGGCTATATATTAAAAAATAATAAAATTCAAAAATTAATTCAAAAATCAGATTTTTTTTTTTTAGTCCCAACTCGTTAGTGCGAAACCGCATTGTGCGAAAAATCGGGCAAAACCTCTTAATGCAAAATTCAATAGTGCGAAAAATTATTCGTAAGTTTCGGTTTTACTTTTTTTTTTTAATACCATACCCCGGAATAGGCTGCATGCTGATAAAAAACGAGGTTAACCAATGTGCCGTTAAATCCGAATTATCCAAAAAATCAAAGTCAAAAACTAAAACAAATTGAGTTTTGTGTTTTAGGTGTCACTTATTCTTATTAATTCTTAGTTTAATGAGAGTAAGTGACATCTAAAGCACAAAACACAACTAAAATTTAATTTTTGAATGCAGCTAGTACCTAAGAAAACTATGCAATTTCAACCTAATTAATTGTTTTGAAGGAGTTATATTTAGGATGTGTATTTTATTTATCAGTATTTTTTTAAAATAAAAAATTCATTTTTCCTATAGTATTTTTGTGTAGTACTGGTTTTTTCCTGCACGATTCACTTTTACCGGCATGCCATAAAACAAACCTCAAATTTTTTTTAAAAATCTGACCAACTCCAATTTTACTGCCATGCAGCCTATTCCGGGGTGATACGGTACGAATTTTTCCAGCCAAATCCGAGACTAAAACTAAAGTGGCAGAAAAAATGAAACTTTAAAATTTTGCAAGATTTGGAAAATAAATCATGAAAGAAATCAAAGAGCCATAAAAATGGAGAAATGGGCCAAAGACAAAGTATTTTTCATTTTTTTTAAAATACTCATTAGTACGAACAAAATTTCGTACTAGCTTCATGCGAAAAACCGTTTAGTACGAACAAACTGCCGGTCATACTTGTTCGTTCTAACGAGTTGGGACTGTATTAATTTTTTCTCTTTATGATACTGTACCAAATTTTGTAGGGAAAATGGTTTCATCGTTGATGGTTTTCTGTGTGAATGTCATGACATAGTCAATGTAATGTGGTGCTGCCACTTTGCACTTTTTACCCTTTTCATCAAACCACAGGTACTGCCTGTAATATAATACAACATATAAATTATTAAATAATGTTCATAAATATAGAACTAGTTTCTTATCGACCACAAACTATAACTATGTAATTATGTCCAGAAATTTTTCAACTCCAGAAATAACCGGGTTTTTGGTACAGTGACACAGCGAGCGACAAAACTTTGAAATTTAGTCATCAAGTAATCCTAAATATTTAATTCCAAACCTAAAATATCATATGTAAACTGCAAATAATAATTTGAAAGCCAAATAAAATGATTTATGTGTGCAAACAAGACAATCAAAGTTTTGTCGCAGATACTGCGCTATTTGAAATAATGTTTTTATAGATTATTTTAATTTGCATTTAAATATTTTAAAAATATATTATATACACAATTGTAATCAAAAATAATATTTAAGGTTTTAAATTATTTGATTTGTTTTGGATTTATTTAGAAAAACAAAATTTTAAAGTTTTGTTGCTCGCTGAATGTTTACCCGGTAGAGAAACCCAGTCAGACAAAAATTTGAAATTTCCATATTTAAGTAGGATTAAATGAACCTTGTTGGTAATTTTCTGGTTATAATTAATTAGTTTGTGGTAAAATTAAAAGATTCATTTATATATTTTTAAAATATTGCACACACACTCAAAAATGCATCATTAAAACGTATCTCCCTCGCTACGCCACATACCAAAAGTCAAAGGAATCTACTGTAGCAATAAGGCTTTTATCAGCCCCTTAGTGTGTTTATTATATTTATTTGTTTACATCTGATAGCAAGAATTTTTTTTCTAGCTCATGAAACTACTAATCATGTTTTCTCTAACAACTATTTACTTTGGAAACCTTTCAATTTCAGTAAGTTGGCCCACAATTCCACTTAAAATTTAATAAAAACCAATTCCTCATATCTGTGCACACAGACTGAGACTTTTGTCAATACACCTTATAAATTTACGATGCCTACTAGCTCAATCTGCGCCAACTTCTTTCAGAAGCAATACTATTAAATTCTCTTTGATACAATTGCGACATATGAAAACCACGTCCCTTCTCCTTTTATTCATATTTAAACTGCGCCAACCAACCAACCAGTCGCCATTAATATAAAAAAAAGGGAAAATACTAAACCAATTTTTTTTTAAATTAATAAATCATTACAATAATCATAATAATCATGATACACAAACTTCCTAATGAAAATTACAGACAAAATTTATATTTATGTACAATGTTTAGTCCCAAATAACAAGTTTAAATATAGGGATGAGACTTTAATAGATTAATCAACCGATTCATCGATTAAAGTCTTAACCGATTAAAATTTTGGGTAATCGATTAATCTGTTTCAAAATGGGGCAATTTAATTAGTGCTGATTGGTTAAATTGACTAACTAGACAGCCCTTGAATAAATACAGCCAAATTCACCCGAAATCGTAATATTTTACCCGAATTCACCAAAAAATCATCATTTTGTCCCCAAAAAATCGTTTTTGATCCAAAAATACGAAAATATTTTCTGGATATAATATTATAACTTAACAATTAATAGTACTAATCAAATAAAAATAATAAAAATAATTTAAAAAAATTTTTTTTTCACTTTTAATATTTTTATTAATTTTCTCGAAATCAATAAAAAATTCGATTAAAATTTCTTGATTAATCGACTAAAAATTTTATTCAAGTCCCAACCCTAGTTAAATGTAATAATCCTCCATTTAAAAAATTAGAAATAATATTCCTCCAACTTTCAACTTCCTCCATCATTGTATCCTTGCCAATTTTCCTCCAATCAATAATTGGCACATAAATTTTCAAAAGTTCATCAATCAAATCAAAAAAATATGAAAAAAAAAAAAACAGCATCAGTTCCTTGAAGGATTAATAACTCACCGTGAACAAGGCCCCATCATATCAGGACAACCGGACATGGTACAAAATTCCGATATGGTGCCGTATATTAGATTTATGTGTTCAAAAAATGCTAGAGCTGTGAAAAGTAAACAAACTATTAATATAATATCAAAACTCAAATCTGCAGAAATAATAAGATTTTCATAAAATGCAGCGTTTAATTAAAAGATGTAATCAATTATTTCATCCGAGTGAATGAGCGATATTGCACAACGCTTTAATTACGTTCGCCGTAGTTTCAGATTTCGTGTTCTCTGATGAGAATCGAATCGAGGCTCCAAATCTTGAATAATGCAGCGCTGCAAATGTCAACACGTGCAAACGGATCCATTCATCCATCTTAGGTTTGGCCCAATAAATGTTAACTCCGACAGAGATGCACTTCGGCGGGTTTTTTTATTTTGGGCTATCATTCACCCTAATTTAATGGGTAATCAAATAAATGAATGAGCTCAAAGGGTTTTATCAACCATTGTTTTCATTAGTGTCTCTGAGTTGTAAGTTTGTCTCCTCTCTTGTTGACATGGCGAGCGGATGCGCTGATTTGTTTATCAGTACGGTATTACACAATCCTGAGACTGGGACTGATAGACTAATTCCCTAGAAAGTAACTCAGACCCTCTGTTCTTGGCATGCCAATCTCTGCTTATGAAACAAAAATAAAATGTTTCACCAACATCTAGAGATTTTTTTAAATTTGATTTCTGTAGGTTGCGGCATACGTATGTGTAAAGATGAATTCAATTCAACTGATAAGAAAAAATAGATTCTGGTCTTTGGAATATTTGGTAATTATTCTGACAAAATGGTAGAGTAATAGAATGAATAAATTGTAACAAGTGTGAACCTAGCTTATTAAAAACTGAAAAATGTTATTTTTAAGCGAAAGTGGCATTCAATGTTAAAAAGTTAAGTTACGGTATTTTAGATGTACAGTCAACTCTGTGAAATGCAGACTTGCTGTGACAACTGGACAGAAATTTCGGCAAATTTGAGCCCATTTTTAAAAAAACAAAGGAAAAACAGTTGTAAAGCCCGGGGAAAATGGGCGCTTACGCTTCACACTTGAGCTTTGCGCTTGGTTTTGAGGCGTAGTTTGCGGATCCAAATTTTTTTATTTTTAAGCGTGAACACATGCACACTTTCAAAAAAAATGGAGGCCCTCAGCACTGATCTGACAGTTTTGGTTCGCGCTTATGCTTGAGCTTAAGCGCCCATTTGCGCCGGGCCTAAAATCCGAACAGCTATGAAACCCAGACAGCTTTTGGTGGACCCAATGGTGTATGGATTTCACAGAGTTGACTGTAATTTGATTTAAACAAAGTTAACAATTAGTCAAAAACATGACATCTGCGCTTGGCATCTTTTCGGAGTCAGAGTAAGTCCATTTCAGCAACTTTATAGCAAAGGCAAATGACTTTAAACAAGTGGAACAGCACTCTAACAATCACTGTCTAATTAAATCATTAACTCCAAAATAAATAGTTCATTTTGTTAAAAACTTGTACACATTTCTAACCCAGTCGAATTTATTCGCATTTTAATTTTCAACTTAATTTTAAAAACTAAAGTTTTCCTGCATCTTCCAACTTCCAACAAAAAACTGTTTAATGACGTGATAAGCCCTCACAAAAATATATTAGTTGGTAAACTATAAAAGTCATTTAGTGGTATTTCCAGACTTTTAGGACTTTTAGTACCCACTAAACGACTTCTCGAATGCACCTATCACACCATAAACGCCACACCGACGTAAATACTCATTTTCTACACTTTTCTGGATTTTTATCTAACAAAAAAAAATTCCTCTCCCTTATTTACAATGCAGGAAAAATCTAGAGAATCGATATCATCGATTCGATCAATTTGATCAACTTGATATTGAGTTCATCAAATCCAACGATTGCCAACGCTAAATTAATCAATAAATAAATATTCAAGGAGAAAAGAAACATTAACTCCAAAATCTACTCAAATCCCAATAAATATTCAATTTTCAGCAGCTATAATAATCATAAAACGTATAAAATTAGTCAAAACGAACATCCAATCACTCATACTCACTATGTGACGCCAACCATTCGTTATAATCTAATCCGCTCGGCTGTTCGACGATGTGTCGGAAATCTACATCACAAAAACACTGTTCGAGCATTGTATTTTCTAAGTAGAGTTTTTGTTCATCTGGAGCCGACTGTGGGGAATCTTTTTCCTTTTTCCTCGCTTTCCTACAAATAAAAAATCAAAAAATTAGAAAAAATTCCAAAAATAAATTAGAAAAAATTAAAAAAGTTATTGACACAAATTCCATTTGCACCTAGGAAAACACGAAGCACACATAAGACCACATAACCCATCTGTAAAAATGGAGCACAAACTTCCAACCATCACGCAAACCTCATATTCAGGGTACATAAAGTAGTAACCATGGTGACAAATTGACACCTGCTTTGGAGTTGTGAGTGAGGATGGTTGAGGTTTGCTCACCTGTGTATACACACAACTTTGTGTTTGATTGGAAAAATTTTTATTTTATTGTCACCTCACAATTTGACATCAATTTCTCATTGCTATACTTCATAAATTTGCAGTAAAACAGTTTAAAAAAACATTGTAGCTTTTAATTTGTATTTTCTAGCAAATGTAGACTTGTGGATAGTGAAATCTTGATGTTAGATAATTAAATTCAAAGTTTAATCAGATATTTTATTTTAGTGAGATAAAAATCAATGGATTGATTACAATTATTTCTAATTTAGCAAATGAAATTTAGGGTTTTTCAAAATACGGGTATTTAGCATTAATGTTTTCAGAATACCGGTAAAACCCGGATCTTTGGTAGTTAAAAATAAAATTAATAATTGAGGGCTCTGGGCGGATTTTGAGAGGGTTTGAAGGGTTGTAAACGGTTTTGTGGTTAAAAGTAATTCAAAACTTGTCAAAAACCACCCAAATCCAAAGAAAATCATCCAAAACTTTCACTAAATCATCCAAAAAAGCCCAAAATACGGTAAAATAGAAAATTCTGGTTTTTCGGTATCGGTAAATACTGGTAGAGAAACCCTACTGAATTTGTTATATCAGCTTTACTCTCTTTTTGCTTCGATATTTCTATTTTTCCTTCTTCCTGGGATTGTTTTCATCACCCTGATTCCAAATTGGTTATCTCTGAAGGTTTCCCAGAAACACTTCATTAATATTTGGGTTTGATACAACTGATTGGGTGAATAAGAGACCTGAAAATGTCGATTTTTGTACAAAAATAAAAGAAAAAAACTGTTTAAAAAAACACTTGAGCAATAATATTATCAAAAATCAACTTTAAAAAGATTAGAAAATAAAACTAATGTTGAAAAATATTTTTTTCTGTTGTATATTTCAGTAAATTACAGGATATATATTAAAAAAATATTTATTTTAAAGACAATAAGATATAAAAATGTATCTAATGATTTGTCAATGTCATACAATTGCTATTCAATTATATATATTTTTCAAAGTGCAGATGACTCATCCTTGAAGTATAAAGTAAAGTACAGAAGAGACTTTTACATAACCAATTTACAAATAGAAAAAACAAAATGTCACTGCAATTTACCAAGAAGAGAAGCAAAAAAATGTCGATTTTACCTCCTTAAGATAAAGAAATAGCAACAAAATCGAATTTCAGGTCTAAAAATAATATTATTCTATTTCTTTTAACTTTAAAAATAAAAATCTTTCTCAATTGACATTTTCCAATAGAAAACAAACATGTTTTCAAACATCTCCCTTTTATTTCTCTCAATCAGACGACTTTAATGTCACTGCAGCCATGTCGAAAGCGAATTCCTGTTTATAAATAAATCAAAGTGGGATAAGCAAATTGTTTTTGCCTTGTCACAGCTGAGAAATTGATGGCAACAAAAGCGCATTAAATGCAATTTACTCCCATTTACACTTTATTTTAACCAAATATCACCCAATCCCGCAAAACCAGCATCATTTTTCCATCGTAAAACACTTCTTTCATCCTTTAAAACCATCATTAACAACCGAAAACATTTTTTTTTTAAATTTGTAAATACGGGTAATGGTTCATTAATTGCTACTGTGTATTTTTCTATTGCTCGTTTATTTACCGCAGTCGTGTCGCGTTTAAATTTGCTTGATTTTGTGTGTGGGTTAGGGAAATTGTTAATTTTTTTCATGTTGGGAAATGAAGGTGGGTTTTTTGGTTGACGTTTTCATCCGATATATTCGTGTTATGCATTTTTTTTTTGTCGGGAGTGTCTTGTCTTTACGTACCCCATAAACCAGTCGACAGTGTCGCGTAGATATTCCGGTAGCCTATCCAGTTTGCCTGTCGGTTGTGACCGAACCAAGGAAATAATAAAAATAAATAAGTTCGGCTCCGACTAATTAAAACCAGTCGATCTGCAATATTTTCATTCAGCAAATTCATCGCCAACAACACACACACCGATTCAACATGGCTGGTCTGCGCAAAGGAAGCTGCGCGGGAGTATGAGTTTTAGGTTTTAGTATTTTCTGTTTTTAGATTTTAACACCCTCGCCGCATTAACTCAGCGATGGTTTCTGGAACGGGGTATCAGGTGATGTAAATAAATAAAAGATAAGGTTTGATTTTAAGAAACGTGTGTCAGAGAAAAATAAACAAGCGTGAATTGAATTTTTCTCGTCCAAATACATCAGTTTTTGATTGAGTGAAACGTATTTTTCAGAAATAAAGATGTTTTTACAAAATGACGTCATAGTTTGTCTCTTTCAATGTAAAACTTGCATTTTTCATGATCAATTTTGTTTATAAATAAAATAAAAGCAAATAAAAGCAAGTAAAAGCAAATAAAAATATATAATTGAGTAAAATTAATATTTTATCATAATATAAACTTATGTAGCTTAACTCTTGGTAAATATTTTATAAAAATTGTTTATCAACGAAGTAATATCAAAGTTTGATGATATGCATCACCCACACAACAGCCTTTGTATAAAACACCTGTTAAAATGACATCTGGACATAATAAATTCTATGTGCTCAATAGAAAGCAAATAATCGACGCACTGTAAATACTTTAATCTGAATCGTTTAGATATCTTTAAAATACACAAAATAAATTTTTTTAAAGTACAAAACCAATCATCCGTAACCAAATTAACCCGATTTCACAAATGCATAAAATAACAACACACAGATGTTACATAAAAAAAAAATCAAATTATAATACAGCAGACGATTTACCCAACCAACTCTCGTTCCCGAACTCACTCACGAGACTCATCCGAGACGAACCCCCTCACTCAATGACCCAATGTTACACGGAACCATCTCACGGATATCATCCAGATTCAACCAACCAGATGAATCAGAAATTCACAAAACGGTAGGCAAAAACTCAAAACAAACCCTAAAAAACAATCTCCTTGCGAAATTCATCCAAAAACCAACTGATCCCTCTGTTTTAAAAGGAAAGTGCCGCGCTATAAAACGTGCATCACAGGCAAGCCTATCGACCAATCACCCTCTTTCATGTTAGTCAACATGACGGACCGGTCGATGGATGACAGACGCAGCGAGAAAATGCTGCAAAACAAATGGATTTAAACAACCTTATCTTATCAGGTGAGTTAATACGAAACTGCAAGCTATTTTACACCCTTTAAGCATATGTTTATCACATAATTATTTACACTTTATTAAAAAAAATAAACTCAATATTTAACCTCATTCAAGGAATTTTCAATTTTTCCCCTCGATTTTTTGGTTTTTTAAAATTTTTTGGTTGAAAAATTTGTGAAATTTGTAAAAATTTTAATTATTTACTCGGTTTCTATGGCAAACAACTCAATATTTGAAGAAATTTTCACTTTTTTTATTTTTTCGCTTCGATTTTTTGGTTTTTAAATTTTTTTTGTTGAAAAATTTATAAAAACTACAAAAATTTTAAGTTTTTAGTCGGTTTCCATGGCATCCAGGTGTGGTTTTTCAAGGTAGGGTGCACGTTCGGTTCGTCAAGGGGTATTTAATGCCCTTCTTTGAAAATCCCCTCACGACTGGATCAACAATAGATCACCAGAAGACCTGCTTAGTTGAATTGCAACCTTTGAGTAACCACAGCAACCAACAGGGACCTTTTGATGGTGCATCATTTTGTGGGGGAAGTTGTAAATTATGAAAATTTAATATGCAGTCATGGTAACACTTTTGAATTTGTTTTAAATATAATTGCTCTTGTTTTTTTATTGATTTCTTTTCATTAATATCGAGTTAATTAAACAAAATCGATCGTAAAATAGAGAAATTGTATGCAGTGATGACCTCACACCGGATGAGTGAATTCATTTGTGTTTTGTATTTCGCTTATTGGAGTGTTGAGGATGAGAATTTTTTTTTTTTAAATATATATATTTTATTTTTCCTTTCCGCACCTTATTCATTCGTCGGTATCGGTAACACTCAGTGACTCGTCACCGGAAATTGCATTATCCTCAATTTTTTGTTCTATCACTATTTGTGTGAAAAATAAAAAAAAAATAAAAAAATATTTGAAAAGGTAAACAGGAAAATGAAAATTCAATAATTTCATATTGTAGTTCAGGGGCAAACGACTTGGAAAATTTTTTCACGTCGATGTTTGGTGTTTTTCCATTCAAAACATACTTAGTACTTAGTGGTTTTCTAACTTATTAATCAATATGACATTCCCTCGTAAATAAAAATTGTTATTTACGCTTAAATTACACATTTCGCAAATTCAATGTGTGTTTGTGGCGTCATTATTAACAGTTTCCTTTTAGTGGTCAATTATTGTGAATAAGGAAATGACACAAAATCCGCCAATAAACGACACTCGACGACTGTCTATGTCGATACATCCTTTTAGATGGATTGGATGGAGGAAATTAAACAGCCACCACAGCTTTACTGACACGTGAAAGTGTGCAACTCCATTTGGGACCCTCTGCGCGCACCTGCAGATGCAATTCGAAACTAAAATATCGATACGTGATGGGATTTTTTTCCACATAGTCGTGTTTTACCTAAACATACACACTCAGAGAAAGAGAGTATGTCACGCACGTCGAAGTGGGAAGTTCGAAAAAAAATGCATCCCCATCAAAAGTTACCCAAGTAGGAGTTTCCGCTGAAACTTTTAACTCTTGATTCATTTCCTTCACATCATACGGTCCATATACTCCACGGGAACACGTTTTAACAGCGGGCGGGAGTTGCTGACAACTGTTTACTCATCGATTCGAATGATTTAATCGACCAATTTCTCTGTATACTTTTGTATAATTTCAGTTTCGACTCATAAAAATGCCTCGCGTATCCCTCCGGCGCACCTGCTTCGGTCTGGCGGCTTTGGCGGCCCTTACCTTGTTCATGTTGAAGACTCATTACAGTGACCAATGGTTCGTCGTGGTCCCCAACAACCAAGCGGACAAAGTCGACACGATCCGAACCCTGCCTCCGTTGGAAGTGATCATGCCGACGGAAGGCGGGTTTCTCGATGTTGAAGATAATTACGGATTTGCAGACGAATATTCGGGGAAACTTTGGTTTATGAAGGATGGATGGATCCGTCCAGAACCGACCAGTCGTCGTGGATCGCGACACCCGTTGTGGCCCCATGAATCAGATGGGGATCGGATCGTTAATCAATTGATGTTCGTGCCCCCAGATATGGGAGAGATGACGAAAAACGGAACAAAGTTGAAGAAAATATTGCTGTACAACGGGATAGGAAGTTGGTCGCCTTTAAAACCCGGAAGAAGGACGTTTATAAAAGACAAGTGCCCCGTGAATACGTGCACGATCACGGCCGATCGGAACCAAGCCGATTCTGCCGACGCGATCATTTTCCGGGACCATTTTCATCCTCCTAGTCATCGTAGGAAACCTAGTCAAGTTTGGGTCATTTATCTGCTGGAGTGTCCACTACACACGCAAAATTTTTCACACCGGAAGGTAAAAATAGTTACTTATCACTGTGAACATATGTATTCTCAATACTTTTAGATTCCTCAGGCCGAGTTGCACCAACGATAGTTAAGTCTAATCTGAGTTTACGTACGTATAGAGGATCTTCTATACTTAAAACTCAGTTTAGACTTAACAATTGTTGGTGCAACCTGACCTCAGTCATAAAAGTCCATAATAGAGCAAAAAATGATCAATTTTCAATGCAACAAAATACCATATGGTAGGCTATTTTGTTGCATTTAATAAGCAAAAAAATTGATGGTGACATGGAAAAAATAATTGATTTTCCGATTAAAAATTGAATTTAAATAAATTGGTAAATATCTGTATAATCAACGGTTGAAATCTATGAAAAAAAATTTTAAGAACATTCATTGCTCTATTAAAACTTAACATTTTGCTTTTTAAAAATCATACCGCCCATCATCAGCTGTTCATCGGTATACTAGGAAAGCCAATCTACGAATCCGGATAAACCAGGGTACAGTACTGAGTAAATGAGTTCGAATATATTTTTATGATGGGTTTGCAGCATTGGATGCCTCATTTCCCCAAGTAATTTGACCCAAGCGTCCCCAGATCGATCATGCATGGTCATGATGATGATG
The DNA here is from genome assembly GCA_034695885.1 of Geophilus flavus. Taxonomy (NCBI): domain Eukaryota; kingdom Metazoa; phylum Arthropoda; class Chilopoda; order Geophilomorpha; family Geophilidae; genus Geophilus; species Geophilus flavus. Next base: position 25,858 of record JAQFZO010000200.1, read on the forward strand.
ATGCCTTAGATACTTTTCTTCACTGATGCTTTCCAATGTCTAACTCTAACAGGAAGCGATTCGCGTGTTTTCGTGTTGACCCATGACCACTAGGTTTATGCTATGCCTTATTTCTTTTTCTTAGAGGTAAACTATGTTACAAATGGTAATGAAATCGAGCCATAATTGTTTTCCAGACTTCCGGTTGGGTTGAAAAGCATTAAAACTTGTTTACACCTGTATGTTTTCCCGTGGAATTGGTTTTATTGAGTAAAAAAGGAAAAGAATGGAATGGAAAAAAACGTTAAAAACTTATCTCCTCGCTCAGCAATTCACTGCTAAGTGTTTTCGACACTTAAGAAAAAATTTACCCGCCTCAACAAATTAGGAAAACAATTTTCTAAAACATACTGCACTAAATCGACCTGTTTTTTTGCACGTGAAATCATTATTCACTGTTTAGTTTGCTTCTTCTTTAACTACTTTTTTGTCGATGCGATGAAGATTCACCGCACTCTTGTGTAAATATGTTAATTAAGATCTGCCCTGCAATACCTCAGTTGTACAAACACCATAAACTAACTAAACAATTTCAAGCCAAACCAAACCGAACCTTTAAAAAATTAGTTAGCATTCTCTTATCTTAACTAAATCAATATTTACACACGAGTGAATACTTCATTAAAGGGAATAGTGCAATGATTTTAAAATTCATGAAATTTTATCCAGATAAAACTACAAAATTAAAATAGTACTCGCAATTATTTTCAATTTTTTTAATAGTTCATTATAAGCAGTCTAAAATTACTACTAAAACTGAGTAGTGCTTTGTTTTCAAGATTTTTTGATGTTTAAGTTCGAAAAACTGTCTAAACTATAATATCTAGAGGAATTTCAGCTGGTTACCGTCTCGAACCCGTGTAATGACGTCATTTAACGTTCGAAAATGGCGCCAAATTTGAAATATACTTTTCAGAATTGACGAATAACTAATTATAAAGCTTGTAGTGAGTGATAAAATTGTAAGTAGGCACAATTTCTGCCATTTACTAGTTCATCTACAGCTTTAACTACAAAATTTCAATTTTTATTGCATTATCCCTTTAAGCTCCAAATCTTTCTGAATAAATATTTTTACTTTCTTCATGAGTTTAAATCAAATTCCCAACATCCCCTATGTGAATTTCACGTCTGTGCATCAATTTAATTTCTCATTACATTTATTAATCGACCCTGATGTTCTTCCTTATTGCAACATACCTGTTTGAAGCAGCAAAAGGGCAAGTTCTTAAAGCAGCCTCATCATTCCCATTAAATAAACTATATAAAAATGTTCATTGCAAATTTGTTTCGCTGTCCTTCCTGATCCATTGCACTGTCACGGTGGTAGGTCAGGGCGGATTTTACTCATTTATTTACTAGTTAGGCTCGAAAAAATCATGGTCTTGTGTTGACATTGACAAAACACAAACAAGAAACAGAGAGAATTTAATTTTCCAATGCAAAATTAAATAATTTCATTTAGAAAATGTGTTTTATCACTCACAGTAATCAGTTTAAAGAGGAAAATTTTTGCTCATTGGAGCATGTTGCATCGTTAATGCAATTTTTTTGCAATTTCTTTTATGATGCTTGAAACAAATACAGGCCCTGTCTCAATTTTTTAAGGTATTATAGGTAAACACATGAAATTATGAATAATTAAAGGAAGATTGGGAAGGTTTGTGCTTGGAAGGATTTTGTATCAGGCTGAGGTCGTCGACAAGCATAAATCTCAGGTTACTGGTTGTCAAGATAAACAAATAAAATTAAAGGTCATGTTTATTGGCATATTCTTGTAAACAACCATAATGATGATGGTGAACTTCGATTTTATTGAACTTGAAGTCACTATAATTCATTTTTGATTAATGTTTTCACGTGTAAAAACATTAATTTTGAAAAATAAGTGATTTATTACTTATTCCAATTTTCTTACAGTCTTATATTGACTGATTATGTTCACGTGTCGTACCTTTGCCCTTTTGGAAGTGAAAAAATGAGAAATATGACCAAAAAATGTCTTTTCCAGAAGGGCAAAGGTAAAAATAAGACAGTGCAGTATGACACATGATCCCAATCAGCCAATAACAGACACTACAGGAAGATAAGTGATTTATTTTTTTAAAAAAATTTGTTTTATTTTATTTTTAGGTGTTTAATTGGACAGCAACGTACAGACACGATTCAGACATAGTGGCTCCATACGAAAAATTTGTGCAATACGATCCGAATGTGAAATTCCTTCCACCAAGGCGTAATTATGCATTGAACAAAACTCACAAAGTGGCGTGGTTCGTTTCGAACTGCGGTGCTCGAAACGGACGACTAGCTTATGCCCGGGAATTGGCCAATCATATTGAGGTGGACATTTACGGCTCTTGTGGAAGCAAAAACTGCCCTCGGACGCAAAGTGCAAGATGTTGGAAGATGTTAGATACTGATTATAAATTTTATTTAGCTTTCGAAAACTCGAATTGCAAAGATTATATTACGGAGAAATTTTTCGTCAATGGATTAAGGTATGTTTTTCAATTCCCAAGTATTACAAGATAAATTTGGGTGTTGGTAAGTCACTCCACACTGAATGACTGAAGCAGTACCACCAGTGGGATAACTACAAGTACTAGGTTCACACTTGTGTTCACATTGGCGCAATGTGCAAGCTCAAGATGCAACGTCAAGGTGTATTGTGGGAAAGCTAAGCTTGCAAATACAAGAAATGCAAGGATTGTGTTGCAAGATGCAGCACGCAAGCAGTAGCCAATGAGCACCATATTGCATTTCTTAACATGCTTGTAAACAAAGTCAAGCACCTTTTTTCAAAACTGGCTGACAAGGATCTGATAGTCGGTTCTGCAATGTCTGCATTGTCACCTGTAATAAGGCAACAAGACAAATTCTAATAATCACATATACCTTTACAATGTTATAGCAGCTGGAAAATACTAGAATATTAAATCTTTTACTTTTATACCATAGACATTACATTTTGAATTCTTCAAACATTACAAAGTACGAGGATTGCTATCTTTGTATGGCACAGATGCAAGTCATATAAAGACAAGCGAGGAAACAGATGGTGCAATCATCTGCATCCTGATTGGTTAAACTTTGGGTCTTGCATCTTGCAAGTGTGAACTAGTATGAACAGACAGACAGACAAGACATATGGCTTAAAAGGTCACAGCAGCTCCTCTGGCCATGAACTAGTGAACACAACTGTGTTTTGCATTGTGTCAGTCTGTACATATGTGTGAACCTAGCTTTAGGTCCTTAAGCAATTGATCAGGTCTTCACAAAATTGAATAGTGACCCTTATACCCCATTCGCACTGCCTAGGCTAGATAATTTTGAGCTCGCTTAAACACAGGCTAGCCCAGTTTAAGCTAGCCTAGCTATCTCATTCAGGCCACACTGTTCCACTGGAAAAACTGGTTTAGACTAACTAATAAATAAACACAGGTACCCGACATAGTTAATGCAAAATAAAATGTAAAATAAGTAATAATACTTTTGTTTGCAAAAACTATAAAAAATCACCCAAAACATAAATTCCCGAACAAAACATTTGATTTTAATCAAAAATTGTGCGGGTTTTTACGAACCAGACCATCTATGTTTATCCCATAATGTTTCAGTTCAACAAACTAGCAAATCTAGTTCGGCAAACTAGCTTGACTCTATCCGGTTATGAACACGAAAAGCTATAGCTTAAAACAAAGCTAGAAGTGTTCGCACTGGTTTCTACGAACTAGTTCTTCCATGGCAGTGTGAATGGGGTATTAGGGACCAGGGGGTTCACCAAAGAAACCAAAGACCCCCAGTAGGGATCAAAGAGTCACAGTAATATGTAATGATTAGCAGTTCAAACAGACAAAACAATTCAAAACACAGAAAATCACTTTCAAGATATTTCACATACCGTGCCAAGCACACAATAGGGCTTACCCCCTCTTCACATCATGGGTCCTTAAGTTATGCTACTGAGAACAAAGCAAAGTTCAGTCTCCCAATTTCGTGATACACGTGTTACGAGTTTACTCACTGCCAAAAATCAGAGGGCTGGATGGACATGTGTGTATTTTACATCAAACATTCAGTATCGATCACTTCCTGTATTATTCCGATTATCGTAATTGCAAGGACAGTGACTTGCATCATTGCATGCTGGTGATTGTAATGTCAACAAACTTCTAAAGTACTAAAATCATTCTTCTAGGTCTATGACTGTCAATTGTGTTTCATAAAACTCAACTAATTACCTACATCATTTATGTTTCAGTCACGACGTCGTACCGATTGTGATGGGTGCACGCAAAGAAGATTATCTAAGGGCAGCTCCTTTTCATTCCTTCATATCCGTAGAAGACTTCGATTCACCTAAATCACTCGCCAAGTATCTACATCAACTCGACAAAAACGATACCTTGTATAACGAGTACTTTAGGTGGAAAGGAACGGGAGAATTTGTCAATACTTATTTTTGGTGTCGTATGTGTGCACTACTACACGACAAACCCACATATAAACACTACGAAAACATTGAAGGTTGGTGGCGAGGACACGATACCTGCATAGGAAGAAGATGGAACCAGCAGAAATGATTTTTGTTTTTTGTTTTTTAGTACAAACTGTGTCTGGAATTAATATTTATTGTTGGTATTGAAAAAAGATAATTTTATTTCTTTTTAAATTCCATTTTTAGGGGTTTAAGTGAGGAAATGCACTCGAAATTGATCAAATTTCTGCCAAATTTGTGACTTCCTTTTATGTTAGGGTCATTTTATTGATGTTTTTATTTTTATTGATTTTTATTATGCCATTTAAACATTTTAAATGTTTTATATCTGGTTGCACTGGTCTTATGTAAATGCAGAATAGCCATAAATACAAGTACAACAGACCTGCCCATTGCCCTATATTTTCAATCAGTTTTATCTGTAAAACTGTAAATTGGTACAAAATTTTTGTTTATATCAAACAGGGGGTTGTGTTTTTGAATTTTTGATTGATTTTGAATTAACTCAGGTCTATAGCAATACATATTCACATTCATTGTCAAAAATCAACACCAGGGGGCAACAGGCAAGGTTTTCATTGAGTAATTTTTATATTTGTATGTTCATAGCAAAGTAAAACTTTCTTGCTATGGTATTTTGTAAAGGATCATTTACCATTTTGTGCAAAGATAAATTGCTAAATGAGAACATGTTTTAGCTGAAAGTATTCATGCTGTTAGAAAAGCCATTAATTAAAGTGCAAATGCATGCAACTAGATTGGTACTTGCAAGTACTAATATATGGTATACATAACTTAATTCAAATTTGATGGAATCAATCATTCAAAATATTTTAAAAATACTTTTTCGTCAAAGGAGATTCAATTTTATTCTTTTTTTTTCCTCATTCGCGCGCGCTCTACTGATATAATGAATAACACACAAAGCATAAATGAGTTTCAAATTAATTTAAACAGTAAGAAAGTTTTTTCAATGTATATTATATATTATGATTTACATATTTAAAATTTCCTACAACTTTTTTTCACAGTGGTAGTTTTTTTTTTTTACAAAAAAAAAATAAAAAGGAAAGAAAAGTAAAATAACTTAAAAAGTAACTGCCAGTATCACAATATGTAAATCATAATATATAATATACATTGAAAAAAACTTTCTTACTGTTTAAATTAATTTGACTCATTTATGCTTTGTGTGTTATTCATTATCAGTAGAGAGCGCGCGCGAATGAGGAAAAAAAAAATCTCCTTTGACGAAAAAGTATTTTAAAAATATTTTGAATGATTGATTCCATCAAATTTGAATTAATTCTATTGTTTATAGGAATTTGAACTATAAATAAATGAATTTCCTTGTCATTCAATACAATTCCAATACCCGAAAGGGATTTTCATCCTGTTACCTCGTGACATTTACCATGAATAAACTACTTAACTTTTTTATTTGTTGTCTGTTTTTCCGACGTTTTATACTCGAAACAAAACAATCTTCGCTTTGCCATGTTGTTATAAATTGAATTTTCCACAATTCCTTCATAAATCCAAAACAAATAACTTCCGGTTACATCATGTATGGAAAATAATAGTAAGGCCTGTTTTACTCTATTCCAGCTTAATAATTTAAACTATTTATTATTTAACCCACGAATTCCGGAAAAAACTACTTAACTTTTATTTATTGCTCGTTTCCCCGACGTTTTATACTCAAAACGAAACAATCTTCGCGCCATCTTGTTAAAAATTGAATTTCCCACAATTCCTCCATAAAAACAAACAACTTCCGGCTACATCATCTGTGCAAAATGGCCTGTTATTCTCGGATTTCACTTAAAAATTTAAACTATTTAACCCACGAACTCCAGTTTTAAATTCAAATCATTTATTAACCTCGGTGAAACTACAAACTTTTTTTTTGTCTTTTATTTTTCCAAAGTCACGTTAAAAAATAAGAAACTTTATTTATTTATTACTAAATTTCTTTATTTTTTGCTCATTCATATATTTTATGAAATAATATTGTTATATCAAACTGTATTTGCTAAATTTTAGATATTACAGAATGCTGTTTTACGAATTAAAAAATGTACAAATAAATAGAAGAAAAACAAAAGTAAAACAAGATATAACCAAGAAATCCTATAAATCCATTTCATCAGACTTATTACTGTCACACACAGAATCAGAATCAAGATTAGTGAAAACATAATAATTATTCACAACAAATTCATTAGCTGAATGGTATATTTCCAAACGATTGAACCACTTTTCCAACAGTTTCTTGGCATCTCCGT
>JAQFZO010000201.1:0-32599 GCA_034695885.1 Geophilus flavus
ACAAGTTTGATCAATTCATATTTTGCGCCATCTGAAAAGTCATGACTGATTACTTCTGTCTGGCAAAATGGCAGCCTACACACAACGAAAAATCAAGGCATGTGCAGGCTGCCATTTAATCAGTCATGACTTTTTGCAAAAGTGGTTTAAGTGTTGAACATAGCATTAAACTCTGATCTCTGTTGGCAGGTTCATGCCACAGACTAGTAGTTTGCTATTGGCCGCTGAGCCACAAAGTCTGTCACAGAAACATTAAAATTTTTGCTTTGGTTCTGACTCTACAAAAAAGTTTATTTTTTGTCTTCACAAACTCATGACACAGACTTTACAGAAATTGACTGGGTATTAAGAATATCACTTTTTTCTGAAATCTAGTTTTCTGTGGGCAGATTCGATTCCAGGAATCAGACTTGATTACTGAACTGACCCTTAGGCGAAGATGTAAAAAAATACACTTTTGTGAAACAAAATCATAAACAAGGAGATTGAATTACCTAGGAAGATAATGTTTGGACAACCAAATATGTTTGTGGTGTACTCAACAACTTTCTCAACTTTGCTCTTTGTGCAGTGGTATATATTGCTAAAAAAAACGAAGTGTCAGTAGGTGAAGTATGAGCCAGTGTATAAAAAGGGATGTGACAAGGGTACATTAAGAGTAAAAAATGATATAACAAGTGTGGTAAAGTATAGAAGTTACATTTTGCCTAATGTTCAGCACTCTACCAAATAAATTTCTAGGATATTGCAATGAAACTCATAGCAGCTTATGCTAGGTTCACACTTATCAGAATTAATACATTTTTCTTACTTGACTCCCCTTCTGAATAGTATTGTATGAAAAACATTCCATTTTGTTAGAGAGTAGTTGTTGGCATGTTATACTTTGCAGAAGAAGAGTGAAGTAAGAAATATGAATTAATTCTTTTAAGTGTGAAGGATATATTGATGCAGCCCACAACCCGCGTTGCCAAAAATAGCCCTGGTTAGCCTGGATTAGACACAATTCTTTCTTGCTTGTTCTTCAGGTAGATGTCTATTCACGATTTTGACTATAAACCTTGCAATTTTAACGATGGCCTAGTTTTATGATTTTAAATGGATACAGAGTATTACTGTTTGAATTATCTGTATGATATTTTACTACGTTTCCATGCATTAATGTTTCGTCAGTAGAAATATTCCATAGTAATCCACGCATGTAAACAATTGGGTTTAGTATGTTCCCTTGAGGAATATTCTTTTCGAAAAGGGTTGGATATTTCAAGTGAAATGGGATTATTTTTATTGCGCATGTACGTCACTCGTGCATCCGGCCTCTATACCGGTTGAAATAAAATGGCGATCAACTGCTGCAATAGATCGGCGTCGGAATCGCACTCGTTTCTCAGCATAATCTGCTATGAGAACATTCTGCAGTTGATGGACAGCAAAGCAGTAGGAAACAAACATATTTTTCATGGCACAATCAAATGCCATAGGCAGAAACAGAACGGACGAGCGAATGCGCAACAGGTAGTAATGTGTCATGTGATCGGAATATTCGTTGCATGTAAACATGTTCAGTTTGGGATTATTTGCTCGAAGGAATATTTCAAGTCAGTCGTAAATAATCCGCACATGTAAACAAGTGGGTTTAGAAATATTCCCTCGAGGAATTATTTTTTTATAGTTTGGAAAATATCACTTTTTATGTTTACCCCCACCCATCCTCCCAGTTGGTTTTGCAACTTTAAATTTTGTTAACCTCTCTCCGTCTCATTGTCACATGACGTCATATATAAACCCTTAATGTGGACCCTGATTACTCACACTGGCACCTTTAACCTTCATAAAAACAAAGTTTGTTTGCTGGAGGAACTTGCGCAGTTATATTAGTTCATTGTGATGAGATTTCTAAATTTCTCGTTGACCCGAACTGAAGTACAGCGCAAATGGCTCGACTTGGGTAACAACTGATGATGGGAGTGTTTGAGCGAGATTATTCTTTTATTCCATGAGAAAACTAAAAGATTTTCAACTTTTTATTACTTTGGAAAGAAGGTGAATTATGTGCGTGTAAAAGCCCCACCACAAAACACTAAAATGCACAATTTCCCACAGAAATGTTGGAAGCTGTTTTCGATGCACATCTCAGAGAGAGAGAAAAAAGACGTTTTTCCAATAAAACGAGTCAATAAAAAGAAAACCATATACATCGATTAACCCTAAATTTGATCACCGCCTTTATTTTATTTGTTTTCCTCACATGCAAATTGAAAATCCCTCAAAGTGCTCATTTTGCAAAAGCCAGGGATTTATTTGTTTATGATATCGCATCACATCTCCTTTGCGGCGTGGCGCACTTTTTATCTTATGCTTACTAGCGAGGATTTGCACAAAACATCATTATGCAAATTAGTTTCTACATATACAGGCTTGCGGTCAGTCGTATATGCAATATGCAATAGAACTGAATACATATACCAAACTGTATTCGTGATTCATTTTAAATAAACTTTCCCGCATTTCGTTGGACGTAATGAAATTCAAACTCGAATTGGTTTTATAAACCCTTTACGCTTCTCCAGCGTTATTCAATTTTAAGTGCTATTTGACATGGCTTTTAGAAATTTTCTTGACGAGTTATCGGAGGCGGAAAAACATGTTTTGACTACTCAATGTCAAAAACACGTTTTCTACATTTTCGAGATAGCTTTTTCCATATTCCAGGTAATGAAGAACCGGTATGTATACATTTATACCTGCCAATATCGAATGTAACTGTTTACTTATTTATTTACATCTTTTTTTAAACTTCAAAGGGAAAAAATAAGTCGAGGTGTTTTAAATTTGATTTATTCCCATGGAATCTGTTTCTCTTTTCCATGGCAAAGAATCAGTAAACAGGGTCGCGTGCACGTGTAGGAGGTTACCATAACGACAAATCAGAGACTTGAATTAATGGTGACAGCATTCAACACCCTCTGGTTTTGTTAAGATTCAATTGGATTTGTATTTTGTCCACAAATTTACACAGGGGCGCGTGTTTTAGTATAGGGTTAATGTCCAATGACCTGATGGACTTTCCAAGTTGATCGAACTACTTCCATGAATAACTTAACAGACTTTTTTTTACTTTTTTTTTTAATGTTCTTTTGGAATTAAAGAGATTGCTGTAAAAGTTTTTTCGCAACTTGGACAGTTAAATTTATTTATTTATTTACTCATTTTGAATTCATGAGAGAAAAAATTTTTAATGAAATGAAATGGAATTGGTGTTTTATGCAAGTTGGAGTCATTTTTATATTTTATAATGAAGTAATGAAAAAGATGGGAGTTATTACATTTCCCCCTGTCGGCATTAAATGAAAACATTATTGCATCGCATAAACTTCTTTCTTCTTTTCATTTTCAGGTGCGTATATTCTCTTTTAGTTACTTTTCCGGCCTCATAAGCAGTTGAATGTATTCATTTTCGTGTAAAACACGTTTTAATGTCTCATTAGATGAGTAGTTGTTGTTCAATTTTGATATTTTTATGTTAATTTCTTAAAACTTTTATTACTTTTCCATACCGTGGCTTCTAAATGCTTTAATTTGTCATTAATTACTCAATCCGGACTCGTAAAAGAACAGTAGAATTTCGTCTCAACTCAACCTGAGCGGAAGGTATACACAAATGCATTAATTCAAATGTGAAATTGGAGAATTTAACTCGCAATTCGAGTGTATGGCGGAAAGGAAATGGAGGATAAAAAAAACCCACAATGGGTGTTTTTCATCTTTCTAATTTCTCTAAAACCCTAATTGCCTCCTGAGTGGCGTTTTCCATGAAATGTTTAAAAATCCAGGTCTCTCCGATTTTCTCTTACTTTAAAGTGATTTTTCTAATAAATTAGATAAACATATTCACTAATTAAGAGATTACGTCGAATTTGCGGCGCATAAAAGGCTTCATTACTGTTTGAATGTCATTTTAAGAATGATATCGAAGTTTTATGCTCGGTAAAAGTACATTCCTGCTCACAATAAAGACACAAACAAGGAATTATTTTTAATTAAGTTCTTTACTAAAGGTCATCGAGAGGTCGCGGCGGAGAAAATTCAGCCTAACTTGCACAAAGAAAAGAAACCTAAGCACAAGTTGAATGGTAGACAAAACCCGAGATGAACTGACACTACTGGCAGTCATGACGTGCATTGGAGAGGAAGGCATCAAGACATAAGGGTGTAATTATGTTAGTGATAAACAGAAGAGGAATTCATCCCAGTGTGACCACATTACGGAGAGCTCGACGATCGTTATCACACTACTTGCGCTTCGCGACAATTAGAATACAAACAAATTCTCCTTCGAAATAGTCGAAGCTCTTGATGGTGCAATCAAATAATTAAATCCGCCTCGCAAATCTTTCATTTAGAGTGACTAACAGACACGTAACTTGTGAATTGACAGCGCAAATCGTCGATTTGCACTCTACAAATAGAATTTAATGCCTTTATAAACTTTGCTGTTAATTTTTGATGAATAATTAATTACACTCGAACTCGATTGGCCTCTCGATCAGGGTGATTGCAAAGTCGTGCAGGGTAATAAAATGTGACGTATTTTGTGTCTTTGGTGAATTTGATCTCGGGAAAAATCGTGATCAATGTTTGATGTGGAGTGGATGGAGTTCAATTTGCCGCAAATAATTGCTTCGCTGAAATTGAATATATCGCTGCTTTTTATTAAATTTTTTCTCCTCCTTCTTGTATTACTTTTATTTTTAAGGCAAAGCACAATAGATACTCGAAGATTTAAGACGAGTCTAATAATTCATTTTCAGGCTTTCAGCATTGTAGCTTTTATTGTACAAATAGAAATTTCTTGTGCAATTTTGATGTTTCTGATTGAAATTTAAAAAATTGAAGAAAAAAAAACTTGTTAAAACCATTATTTGGGTAATTTGTTTCATGGAAGTGGCAACAGGTGTTTCTATTCATGGAGAAAAAATTAAATTTTTCTAATTTGTCATTACCGTAATGATTAATCTTAATTTTGCAGTAAATGGAAAGCTATTATTGCTTTTTTCAAAATATTTTCATAAAATTTTCACTTTATCTCTTCATTTTAATTACATTTTAATACTTTTAAAAGTAAATTCATTTTTTTCCCTTATACGGAAGATATTTTTACATCAAAAATCCTCAGGGCATTCTCAAGTTTCCCAACATTTGCAGGTGAATTTTCAGTTTCTCAGAAACATGTCATGTGGGATCCAGAAGTGGAGGAAAACCTTTCTTGTATTTATTTATTTATTTATCCAGGCGCCTTGAATCGTCATAGGAATTCACAAATTGACAAAAACATTATCTTGTATAATTCAAAAAGAAATTTATTTCAATCACTCAAACACTTAACTATTTTTTTTCTTCGTTCTTTTTAATCCGAGCATAAATTTTTATTGAATTTTTTTTTTTCATTCTTCATAAAAAACTAGCCATAAAAATTTTTATGGGATTTTGATCCTAGAGAGTAGCGTGGAATAGGTTTGGGGAATCTAAGTAAACATTTATTATTTTCCTTTTTTTATTTTCTGGTAAAACTAAAAATATAAAATAAGAAAATAAAAATAAAAGGATGTACTTTTATACAGTGTGATTCATTTATAGTGTTGAAGTGATGAGAAAATGACTAAGTGCGTGAAAAAAGTGCAGTAAAGATAGAAGTTGAGTCGCATTTGAAGAAATTCGAGATATGGTCGTAAGATGCGTGTAATAGATATGAAAATTCAATTTGGTTTGAAGTGGAGATGACGACTTTTAGGAAATAGAAAAACAAAAACACGAAACGACGAATGAAAGTAGATTTCGTTTTAGATTGGTGAACAATATAATTGAGTTTTTATGTTGATCGAAAAAGTTATAAAAGTTTTACATTTATTTTTTATTTTTTGGTTTTTCATTTGGAAAATTGCATCCCATCAGATTTCATCAAAATAAAAAAAAAAAGAGAATCGTTTGACATTGAACTTGTGTGTATGACAAAATAACCTTGAAATTAATTTTCGGAAAATTAATAATTTTTTGTGTATGTCATAAAATTTTTCACACATTCCTCATTAATTTTCAAAAGTTGTATAAAAATTAATGACATTTATACAACATATCGGCACCCAAATCCCAAATATAATTAAATAATTTAAGAACTCGGCCCAACAGATCATTCCATCCGAATATTTATCATGTTTACATCATCAGGGAAAAAAAAATGAATTCTCAGTATGACAAATTCGAGCCTTACCTCATCAGCAGATGCTGAGCAGACGCTGGTGTTTCATATCCCGCGTGCAGCATGTAGGGCACTGAGCACGAAAGCTGGCGTTGCTTCCACATTTACCTCTTCCACGCATGCGCACGTTTGACCTCGTCGATAAGTGAGCTTGAACTGATAACTGAAAAAAATTATAATCAAAATTAATAATTATTAAAAATTTATTATTTACTTCAAAATCACAACATTATTTAAATTAAAACACAAAATAAAAAAATAAAAGTAATAAAAAAAAAATGAGAATGATAAGTAGATAATAATAATATAAAAAAAATCTATGCTGCGAAAATCAATTACGCCATACATATTCCCCATTTGCGCATTGACCTGACCATCCGTGAAAAGACTGTGAAGCGTGCGCGCACATTGCGGTTACTAAAAGCCAAGTTTGGTGTAAGAATTACTGAAGATCGCCAGATAACGATTGTGACATTGATGGTCCAACGCGAGTATCATTTCCCCGTCCCTTCTTATTGCTACTTAAATTACCCCAAACGAGACATAAAACTTTTTTTGTCTTTTCTTCTAAATGAAAAGAGAAATAAATAAATTTACATTTTATATGATCGCGACATGCAATTTTAAAACCCGTACGACTCGGAAAACGAAATTACTCTTTAGTTTTGGGTTTGATTTGAAGAAGATGTGTTTGTAACGTTAGATTTATCTGAAAAGAATACGAAATGAGCGTGAGGAATTAACTCGGTGCATAATCGTTAGATTTGGCGTGTCTGGCACGTTTCTTGTTGATGATTTGAGAAGGAGCAGTCGTGGAAGAAAGCAATTAATAAAGGCAGGATTAATGTTATACAACGTGTAGAAACTTTGGGTTATTTGTCGAATGGCGAATTATCTCGTGTTTACAATCTCGGTGGTTAGTATAGCCATGGTACTACAGCGTGTTTTGATCGGATTGAAATGAGTCTCTTTCTATATAAAGACATGTTTATGTTCACATTTATATTTAGTCTGGGATTGTCAATGATCCATGCGAAACTGATATGAAGAAATTCGGTTTGGGTTTTGCTGTGTACGAGTTGTTGAAAGACGATTTTATTGACTGGTAATAAATAGAATTTCTGTGGTCGGTCTTATCCAATTTCTATTTGACTCCAATCGCCTCGAGTCAGTCTTGAGAGTATACTACTACTTGTATGCTGCTGTACTACTTTCTTTCGTTTCCTACAGTTCGTGTCGGTGTCGCGTGGAATGTGGGAGAAGTGAACTTATTTCCGTGTAGTTTGTATACAGTGTGCTTTATTATGCAATACATCATGATGGATATTGAGATGGCATATGGGCGTAGGCTTAAAGTGTAATTAAAGTAGGATTTGTGCTTGTTATTTATTGTGAATTAAGTCGTAAGCAGGCTGTCGCTGAATTTGTCAGTGTGTTGATTAAGTTATTTATGATTAGATTAGTTGTTTTGATTGATAAAAGTTTTTAGCAGTTTGTTTAGTTTGCTTTGATGTGGCTTTGAAATTTGAATGCCTCATCCGAAAGTGTTACATTGCTTAATTTGTGCATTCTTCTATCAAGAATTGCCTGCTGCGGAAGAAAATTGATTGATGTAATGAAAACAGTTGTGGCAGAACAGCTGTGCCAGTTACAAAACCGTTTACCTACAACAATGTTAACAGTAATGTAAGTGGCAGCACAACAATGGTAACAACAGTGTAAGTGGCAGCACGACAATGGTAACAACAGTGTAAGTGGCAGCACAACAATGCTAACAACACTGTACGTGGCAGGACGACAATGGTAACAACAGTGTAAGTGGCAACAATGCTAAAAATAACAGACAAAGAAATCCAATAACTAGCAATAATGTAAGTGACAGCACAACAATACTAACAATGATGGAAGTTGCTGTACAACAATACTATCAATGATGGAAGGGGCAGCACAACAATACTAACAATGATGGAAGTGGCAGCACAACAATGCTAACAATAACAGAAAAAGAAGCTTAATAAGTAACAATAATGAAAGTGGCGGCACGACAATGCTAACAATAACAGAATAGGAAGCCCAATAACTAACAATAACAGAAAAGGAAACTCAATAACTAACAATAACAGAAATGACAGCGCAACAATGATAACTTTGCTAAAGTCAACATTATTGTTTTGTTTTCTTCTGGAAATTTAAACAAACTTCAGCATTTTATTAAGATTTTACATTCTTAATCTATTCTAACACGGCTCTTAATGCAATTTTTTGCCACATTAAACATTACGCTGATGCTTTAATCGCTAGCAAAATTCTGTTTTACAGGAAAATATTTAATCATATAAAACACAGACCCCCATACTCTAAACTCTAAAGTATTGACTAAGTTTTTGGCCAAGTGTTTTACCACATAACAATTTAATGTGCAGTGAAATTTGAATTTAAATATAATACTTGAAAAATGTAAATCTTCGTCTTACATACACTCGAAAAATCTTACAGAATCGGCAATAAAGCCACGAATGGTGTTAATAACATTTAAAGTCACCCAAGGTTAAAATTTTGTGTCATATCTCGAAAGGTCTCCAACAACGCCGACAACGAGTGACATTCCAGGCTTTAATGACCATATTATACCGCTCTCAACAAAAATCTGACAACATTTAAATGGAAATGGCTGTGAAATGTATTAAAATTACCTTCACTCCAACCTTCAATAAGCACTCGAATCCCCGCAGGTCTTGATCTGTCACTAGAAACTTCCATATTTGCAGCGAAAAGAAATTTGTCGAATAAATTCCTCAATATTGTCTTACAAATTGAACTGCCGGGGTCATCTCAACTTTTATTCTTTTGACATTTTATTCTTCTCGTTTTATTACTTCTCTTACTGCCACCGAAGAAAGCATCTGAATGATGATGTTCTTGTTGTTTACACAAGTTTTTGTTTGCGACTTTCTCGTGTGTTGATTTATACAGTTGACAGCTGTGTATAATAAAGTTTTCTAAGAAATTAATGGGAATTCTCACAATTGTCCGAAATGGGCGTAATAAAACCGATTCGCGGACAAATTTCATCAATATTAGGCTTAGTTTCTATTGATTTTGGGCACTCGACAGAGAATATATGGCCGTGAAGTTGAGAATTAATGGTCGATGGTAACAAGGACTTTTCTGTGTCGATGCATAAGGGAATTGGCGAGAAAAAAACTAAAGAGTTTTTATTATTTTGCTCTAAGAAAAAAAGGGGAAAAATAAGAAGATATACAAGGCCACGACGCGCCATCAATTAATTGATGTGTGATGTATTTATTATTTACTATCACTTGTTATTTGTACGTGTGGATGAGTCTATTAGCCCCTTGTCATTAAATGTCAATACTAAATTACTAAATAGGGAGCGAAGTTAAAGGTCGAATGCATTTTTCGTGTAATTAGGACGGATGAAGTGGAATATACTCTGTTTATAGTAGAAATGACTATGATATATTATCATATCATAGCCGAATACAAACGAAGATGACATTAATGTGTAATGTATATTCATGCAGAACGATTTTTATTGTTTGCGCATTTTTATTTCCGGTCGTCGTTTCATTTATCGCTTCAGTCGAATCGGATCAGGGCGTAAAATATTTAGGGAAAACTGTGGTTTGGGAAATCAAGTGATAGATAGAAAAGGATAATGGGTATTACATTGCCTTTAATAGACAATAACAGTCTACACGCAATCTGTGCAAATGGTCGAAACGTTTCAACATGCTTCAATAATTTGATTCACTTTTACTCATTTGCAATTTGCATCTATGAAACTTACCGAACCGAAAATACAACTTAAGAAGACGAGTATCGATTATTTGTAATTACTGATGAAACTGAAACAATAGAGAAAAAATGAATCTTATGCTTTCCTGCAACACAAAAAAACGTACGGAAGCTGTGGTTTCAATAATTTGGGATGTGCAATTTTATCCCCTGCATAAGCCGAGCGATTTTAAGCTTAGTAAAATATTGTATTACAGCGCTTGCTATTCAGGGTGGAACAAAAGTCTGGACGTGGCCAGATAATTTCTAAATGGTTAAAGATAAACAAAATCTGTTTGCTTGAGCTCATAGGAATGGGGGTGGGCCGAGGGTGGGCTCAATTTAATGATTCACTCAATTTGACCTCTGACCTTGATTTTGAGGTCTAAAACTTTCTATCTTTTAATCCATTAAAGATGGCGTGAAATTTCCAATAAACAGAAAAAAACCAAAAAGAAACAGGATTTGAGCTCTAAATGAGTGAATCATTGGATATCTCCTTTCAATCAAACAGATTTTCTTTATCTTTAACCATTTAGAAATTATTTGGCCGTCAGGATTTGTAGCCATAATTTAAAATTAAATAAATAAAAAAAATTGCTAACATAAAGATAAATAACACTTTATTAGTGAATTAAATCTGAATTCGTCGATTAAAAGATTTGTTCTTACTTCACTCTTCAGTAGGGGTCTTCACAAATGAGATGAATTTGCAAGTTTCTAATTTGTGCGATTATGGATTAACTCTCACATCCCTGTCGCGCATGTGTTCCTGACCAACATTGCAATAACCTCACGTGATTTGAAATTACCAATGCGGTAAATAGTCCCATAAGCGGACTAGTGACAAAATCGTACAATGGCAAAATTTCAATTCCAAGCACTTTTGATATTGCACTAATATTCACCCCATTGGTTAATGTCATATCACTTTGTTATTGCATTGTTGGAACAGGAACCACACATAACAGGATTGGTGGGTTATCCCATAATCGCACAATCGAGAACTCGCACAATCGACTGATTTATGAAGACCCCTATTATAGTAAAGTGTTAAATGAGTGTGAAGGGTCACTGGCCATTAGGGCATCCAATATCCGCCCATTTTCGATGATATTGTGTTTCAAATGCTATTTCGATATTTTGATAATATTTAAATGAAATTTTTTAATTTTTGAATTCTCCAGATTTAATTCTGTAGAGCTAAACCTTGAAAATTCAAATTATCAAAACATTTTATTCAGATATTTTCGAAATAGAATTTTAAACATCAAAATATCGATATCGGATGAAATTTTTTATTTCAAACAACAAAATTGCAATATTTTTCAATATTCCTCCTCCCTTTATTTATTTCACTTAATTTTTTCTTATTTATGTTTAAACCTCAAACCTTTTATAAGAAAACTCAAATGGACCCATCAGAGCTGTCGAGTGCCTTTATTTTATCGTGACCGTTCAAAAAATATATAGCAGCGCTAGTGAGTGTTGGAAATAGAAATTCTCTTGAAGATTGCAATATACACGTTATATACGAAGCGCCAAAGTTTACGTTCACGGTTTTTATTTATTTATAATGTGTAGGCAAATAGCGATGGCACACTAATAAGGCGAATTATCTATAAACGTCGAGGATGACGAGTGAGTTTTGGCAACTTACCAGTTTTTCCACTTTTAGCCTCAAAGACATTTAATCTTTGTCAGCGTATTTACTTTAATCTGGATTATAGATGCGTGTTTACGTTAATGCAAATTATATATCGAGAAAACTTCTATGAGTAATGGCTTTTTAGTTTTAACCCGTCGTTTTTCTTGATGAATTTCGCAAGTTTGCATCATTACCAGATGCAAAATGTGAATATTTTATTGACTCGCTCACTTTTTCACGATCAGAGTATTACAGTGATTTATCATTCTCTTTTTATTCTATACCTATCTGTTCATTTTTTGTTGTGATTTTGATAAAGTTACCTTTTTTCTCTTCTGTACTTTCAAAACTTTAGTATTCTATTTACTCTTGCTTGTACTCATCTTCTTCAACAACAATTTGAAGTTTTTCAATTTATTTTTTATTCGAGTGCTCACTTCTGTGTTGAAGTTCATTTTGTAATTCAACTTTTGTTGATTCAACAGTTTTTTTTTTCTCCAACTTCTTCAACAACTTTTTTTTTTCGTTATTGTTGAATAGAGTTTTTATTTTTCTATGTAATGAGAAGAAAATACGTCTGTTGGCTTTAATACATCATAACTCCAATCTCTCATTTGCACAAATACACTTGAGTTCTGGAACGATGAATAATTTATTCCGGAACCAGCATTAAAAGATTCCCAATATTAAATTTACAGCTAAGAGAAAAGTTTAACACCATTTGTGTAAAATTGCCAATTTTAAAATTCAACGCATAATTTTGACAATAAATTGCAGGTTTTTGCGGAAACTTGATTTATGTCGTGTAATTTTTTTCACTTGTAAACTCAACTGCAACTCGGCTAAAGGTATATAAACTTTCTTTTGCAAATTCTACGCTTAATGAGCTTGTGCGCATGAGTTATGTGCTATTAATGTTGCTTTATGACAACAGCCTAACATCCTGTTTGTAATATTTATCATAAAAATGCAACTTTTCGTTGCAAGACACACAGAAATACATCAATACGTACCCTATAAGCTATGTTTTGTTGTTTTATCAAGTATTTATGTCATTATTGGGGTTAGATTTCAATAAGAAATGACGTGTAAAGAGCAATTCGGGAATTTTGTTGGTGGAGGGCTGAATTAAGAGCGATCTGGAGGGCATTTTAAAAATTAAAAGTTAGATGTCTAGACAATAGAAAAAAATGTGTGTTTACATTGAATCTCTCTGTCTGTCAGAAAAAATACTTGTGTTGTTGACATCTGTTGAAACTAATTTGTAACATACGATTTCCTCACGTTATTGACTTAGAAACGCCGCGCTTTGGCTAAAATTATCGAATTTACAAAATAAATTTATGGCTTTAAATTCCACTCGGAGATTAAATTAAATTTTCAATGACCTAATGTTAATTAATTGGCCCGTTGGTTGAAACTGATGATGTGTTGACATCGGAAATGAGTGTAATTTCATTAAACAAACAGGTTGTGGTATGTCACTCGTTTCATTCTATTATGTTTGTCAAATAGTTTAATCAGTTCGTCAGTTTTTTACAATATGTAATGTATATACTAAAGACACCTGTTTTATCCATGTTTTTTTTTTATTATTGTAAATTTTATTATAAATAGCTGCCGGTTTTAATCGTATTAAAAATGAATGGAAATTTTGTGTAAACATGCAATTTGCTACGAGCTTAAAAGGATTAATCCAACCCAGAACTGGAGGAAACAGTGCTCAAACTCAAAGTAAAGAAGGGCGTAAATATTTCAGAAGCGTCAAAAATAATCCTAATTGATTTTCAGTTTTATATTTGAGTATCGATTGATCGCAATCACCCTTCATTCGTCAAATTAAAAAAAAAAAAAATCGAAATTTCTTTCTCCCCCTTTCAATAATTCAAAGAAGAAAATTATATTGGAGAATTTCCAATTTTATTTTTTATCTGTATGTACAATTGCTTAGTATTTTACGACCTTGGTCATACAATTGGACATTGATGAAGGCGGGACCTGCAAGACCCTATTGATGTCTCGTTCAAATTGCTCAGTTATGAAATATAAATTACTATCCAACGTGTGAAGAGAGGCTATGGAGTATTTTGATCAAGAACCACAATAAATTACAAGGGAGGGTTTTATATAAATTTATTTATAAGAAATCAACCATAATTCCATGTTTATCGATTTTTACATCAAAGTTTCTTTGATCTTTTTTTCTTTTTTTTAAAGAGGATAAATGTAAATTTCAACTTTTCAAATGATTTTACGATTGGGCTCTAGTCTACACAGTTGCAGCAATAACAACAAACAGTGTTAACAATTTTCCACAAACAGAAATCAAAAAAGAACTGTCTTTCTGAGGGCGTTATTATTGCGGGCGTCGCTGTTGACATAAACGGAGCTCTTCCTGACACGTGATATACGACATCTTCTGATCAGTGTGTGTGACAAGCAAACAACAAACCGACTGCTTTCCCCTGTTTCATCTTGACAAAGTTGGACTTATTGTCGCGTTTTGACAGTTGAAGGAAACAGTTCCAAACTTTTATCACTCGGATGAAAGGAAAAAGTGTTACATCGATATTGACAGAACCACTTAACAACCAAAGGATGGAGTCAATTAGGTTTTAATCATATAGAACTACAAAGTCGGGGGTAAATAGGTTGCAAAGGGTAAATACGTTTTTCAAGTTTAATATTGTTAAACTTTATTTTCCCACCCAATTATGCGAATAAGCAAACAGAAAAAGGGAATAAAACTACGCTGTTGGTGAACTTCATGCATCATTCAATAATTTTTTTCCCTTAACGTAAAAAACTAGCACTGAATTTTTCATGAAACAAAGAGACCTTCTTCAAATAGACCTGCAGGTGGAGTTCATTTTGGATCCTCACCAATTGGGAGAGGGACAACCGGAGTGCAGACGTTGAAATGTGAAATCACAAAATCATTGTTATACAGCAGTATAGTAGGGTAGGGTATTGATCCAAATGAAGAGAGAGAGAGATTCGAGTTATATACGACCTGAAGAGGAAAAAAATAAGATTGGGGAATCCAGTTATAATCCAATATTGAGAAGAGAAGAGATAAGATAAGAAGAAGTTTCCTAAAGTGATCTCATTTAAATATATAATTTCAATATTGATTCCAGAGCCTGGGGACAGGTAAAATTTTTATATAGCGAGAGGTTGTGTTTATATTCAGCCATTTTATAGAGCACTAAACACTTTGGTTTGTAGTAAATGTAGGAAGAACGGGATAAAGTATGTTTAAATATTTGCATTGATAACGAAAGTTTGGAAGTTTTATATGGCAAAAGTTTTAATAGAAAAAAGTTCAGTACAGTTTGAGATATCTCCACCATTACCTGGATTCCAAGTAAAGTTTATTTCTTTCTTCCTTGCAATCATTCAGACCTAAGATTCATGCTTGGTTGCTAAGAAGTAAGTGGTTTAGAGTAGCCTGCATGCTCACCTTGTATATGTGCAAATTAGGACACTACCTTCTCCATTATGTAGTATCTTTTACCCCTTTACTTTATATAGAGGTGTGTCGTGAAAGTTTAACGAGAGTAAGGAAACTATTTGCACTAAAGGGTCCACATCTTTAAAGGGTGATATTTTTATTTCATGATGGACGAATTTACTTTTTAACTCAAAATACTTTGCCAACCAATGAACAGCAAATTAGATTTGTTTCGCTATGTTTGGCTATTAAGAAACTTAAAGAGAAACTCAGTATATAGGAAAGGATGAAAAAATGCTTAAATATATCATAGGTTTTTTTTTAAAGTGGAACAGGGATCAATTCTAAGACAGTTAGGTCGAAAAAATTGTTGGGATTTAACTGAGGATCAATAGTGAGACTAACTGGGATCAATTTCCTTAAAACTAGTTACCCGCTGTGTAGTGATTGACTGACTCCTGTTTTTCCTTTGGATAAAGACTCTTATGAAATATGAATATACAGTAGAGGTGAATAAATGATTATTACCCTGTTGGTACACTAAACTGCATGAAAAAAGCAAAAAGAAAAATATATAAAAAGAGCTTGTAACGTGAAACCTGTAATTCCTAATGAGTGAGCGTATCATGAAATTGCTGTCGAGCAGTTAATAATAAAAAAGAAACTTTAGATGAGAGTGCCATCTTACGGACCAACGCCAAAGATTAATCTCATGGAAAAACTAATAAATCTCTCTCTCTGCAGTTCTTGTGTGTGTGTAATAAAGTGCTCCTTATCCACGGCGGGGAAAAAGATCTCTCCCAGCAACGCAGCACTGATCCCAATATAGCAACAAACAGACATGATAACGCCAACACCACAACCAATTTCATCAATCTGCTCAAATAGGTCTTAGAAGTGCAGTTAAGTACGTAATAAACTAATGGAATTCATGTTGTGCTAATTATTATTCGTTTTTGGATTACTCTATTTTAATATTGCAAAAGACACCCCAAAGATCAGGATCCTTTGATAGCTCAGGGTAATTAGCATCCCATAATGCAACTGAATCGACTCATAGAGAGATCAGAGGTCCGTTGTTTTTATGGATGTGGGTAATTCAATCAATAAATAAGAAATACAATGTGCTTAATTTTTCTATACGCTGAAAGCATCTTGTTGAAACAGGATCTGTAGTCAGACACTAGGAACACGCAGTATCTGTGACAGGTGTTTGAAAGCCAGTTAAGATGAACGCGCAGTTGCATGATTGCACCAATGAAGAAGTGGATGATTTGCGCATTTGATGCACTGAACCATGACTAATTCTGATGCAGTAAGTTCTATAAATCACATTATCAACGGCTAAAATGTTGTATTTAGTCATTTAATGTCGATGGTCTTCCAAAACGAATTGCAGAAGCATCTATCTCCCACGGTGCAATCATGCAACTGCGCTTTCATTTTAAATGGTTACTCTACACACGTTGAAGCAAAACTGACTGTATGTTATCTGTTTCATCAAGATACCATGGAGACATTACGGTGTTTATTGTCTAAGTCTTGTACACATTCTGTACCTACAGTTTTTCACGTAAACACTGCATGGTGAAGTGAAAAAATGTACTTCACTCGTTAATTTCACTCACTTGTCAGTAATACACAGCTATTTTTTCACTTTAAATTTCACTTAGAGTCAACAAACTTATTTTCACTCGCATCTTGAGTGACATCACATACACTTCTTTTCACGTGAGCTGAAAAATTTTATTTCACACAGATGCATACTAGGCTTTATTGATATTAGGGAGTTTGCGCTGGTGCAACTTATAAGACTTATCTCATGACTTATGACTTATGGCCATTCGATTATTAGGGAGTTTGCGCAAGCTCTACTTACTTATCTTATAAACGTATGACTTATAGCCATATTAATCTAATGACCATAAGTCATAAGATAAGCCTTATACTAGTAAGTTGCCCTAGTGCAAACTCCCTAATTCTGATGTTTGTCTTTGTCTGTTCCCATATAGCCTCAGCCCACTAGGGACCTTAAACTTTATATCTACAAACAATATTAAAAATTCCCTCTTTCACATTGACCTAGCCTGGTCGACATTAGTATATATTTTATAACTCCCTTAACGATCCCTCTTAAATGCGATGTCTTATCAGAAATCTTTAGTTCTTAAAGCCATCTTATATATTATCGATGGTGTTCACTGCCGAGCCATGGTGAAACGTTGGGTACTTCTGCAATTTGCACTGCAGTGAAGCTATCCAACGATTGCTCTGGGCGGTTCATTGCGGAAAATTATGGGGTGACTCTAACACCATTTTGGAACTTTTGTCTTTAAGGTCAATAGCCATTTCCATTTTGCCTTGTGTTTTAATGCAAACCAAGCTTTTAAAGTTGCCGATTCCATTATTGTTGTTTCTTTTGGACCGTCTTGTCATATCTGCCGCTTTCCAGGAATGGCATCTTTCCACGCCACATCTTTCACTCCCAAGATGAATAATGGTCATTTTGACCACGGGAAATCGAATTCGATTTTGTTCAGTCAGTGTAGCCAAGTCAAGTGAATAGGTTAAAGATATTCGAAGTCAATTTCTAACCTAGTTTTTCTCTCACTCTCTTTCTCGCTCTCTCAAATCACATCACTGGAAATGTTTGGATCCCGGCCAGAATCGGAAGGCGGATATGTGGGTCGTGTTACTGCTCAGGGAAGCTGCCTTGATTAGTTGGGATTGAGGGTGATTAGAAGAATGGCAGTTAGTAATTCACTTCTTTTTTTAACCCTCTCTCTCTCTCTCTCTCTCTCTCTCTCTTTCCTCCTTTTATCTGGCTTTAGGTTAAGGAAGTAATTTTTTCGATTTATCCTGTTTTCGTAAACTCATTATTAATTCCCTTATTTATTTCCATCGGTTCGTGCGAAGAGATAATTCTTAACTAGATTTATCCCGTTGATAAATTGGGAGAACAATCAACCGAATTCAATAGATTTTATTCATTGCAGCTGCGATTTTCATATCTTATTAGAGCTGATTGGAAACTAGTTCCGAGCTTTAATTGATTGTAAGGTCTCTTGTGTATGGCTCTAGAAATCCTTTTCTCTCGCACAATAGACTTCCTCGAAGCATTGTTGGAATTGTTCTTGTTGGATGTGCCTTGGCCTAGTTTGAACCGATCAGAGAAAATTGTTTGAGGACAACACCTAAATTGACGTAAAACAAAGGGGGAAAATTGGAGTTGGAGTGAATTCAGCATTTGTTGAAGCAAACAACCGTTTTCCTTTTACCAGCTAATAAAAATTGCATGTTTTACTGTCAAGTGTGGAAAAAATACTCATATATAGTTAAAGTATTTATGTAATGTAGTCTATCCCTGGATAAAACAAGTCTATAACTTATTTAAAGTTTCACGGTACTTATATGAGAGTTTGATTCATTGCTCGTGCTGGCTTCAAGGCACGTGATATAGTACTTACACAAACTAGAAGTGTGGTTACTTTTTTCTTTTGGTCCAATACATGGCTTTAAAGATGGCTTTTCTTATGTTTATCTCTCGGGCTATTGGGGATTCGAGTTGACATTGCATAAATGTTTTTCATCCATTAATATTCATGGTAGAATTTACGTTTTGGATATTTTTTTTTCATGTCTTTTTATCGTTGAATTATTTAGCCATGGGTCAGTAGGCAGAAGCAGTGGAGGAAATTGTTGTCATTTATTTTTGAATTTGCTTTGGCAAAAATCCAAATCATAAATAAAACCACCGACACCCATAAGAAAGTCGATTCGATTGCAAATACGAACAATTTTCTTTAAAAATACGATTCGAATCGAATGAAAGCCAATCGAAATTTTTTTCTTTTCTTTTTCACGTGTAACAATAGTGCTGGTGAAGATGACTTTCTCTTTCTTTTTTAAAAAAAGATCAATCTCAACCCATCTGCACGATTCCTTTTTATAGAGGTCGTATTTTTGCGATTTGGGATATTCAGTCCTTCTTTTGGGTCTTTCATAACATTCTTAGAACGATTGTGACGATGATGTAACCTGTGAACACATCGAAAATTCAAGGGGCAATGCATAATCAAAAGTTTCATTACTGATACAGAACCAAATCTCATTACATATTTACATAAACAAAGAAAAACATTTAATCTGGAATGAGTTTTTTACGGTAGGTACGCCAAACTGTCTTGGCATGGCTCTAGCAAAGTGAATTCATGTTTGTTTGTTTTTATTTTAAGTTTGCATGAAACTTTATTGCAGTCTGGAGTGCCTTATACTGTGTGTGTCTTTACTAGCATGTCACTAGGGATAACTATTTCTGCTTTATTCATCCAGAGATTAAAGTTAGTATACAAGAAAGTTGGAAGATACACAACTTTAACTGTCTCTTTTAAGGATAAGAAATTCACAACAAAAAGAAGGATTTATCAAGGGATTTTTACAATTGAAAAAAATAAAGATTTGGATGAAATCTTTGTGGGTACACGATAAAAACTTTTTTCCATCTGCATTGTTTGATATGACACATTAAGGGTTAAATTAGATAGCTATCAGAAGCTTATTAAATTGTGGTCTTAGAGCAAATTTATAGAATTTGTTGAAGTTTTTTGTTGAGTGAGTGGTAAAAATAATTTGTTACTTTAATCATTTGATGATGAAATTATGTAATCACATTGTGTTAGACATTAAATTGAACACACTTTGCCATCTGTTCTTAACTCTTAAAGCTTTTAAAACAAAAATTGAAGAGAAAATCAACTGCTGTTATGTAATTACTGGTATTGAATTTTTATGTCTGGCTTTTACCAAATCATTTTTCACAAGTTAACTTCCAAAGATGAAATTTAAATTAATTACAAAATACTCGATGAAAATCTTACATTATATATACAGTACCTGCATTTAGAATGTCTTGAATGTATTCATGTGGAAAGTCTGGCTTGTTACGATCAAAACTCGGGGTAATATTTTGTAATTTATATTTGAAATTCAATTTGTTTGACTAAATTTATGACAAAATAAATTTATTTTGCTGAAAAATTCATTCTCTATTCTCCTGCGGTACGCTGTGGATATTATTCACGTTGTTATACAACAGATCAGTTTGCCTTGATTTTCTTATATCAAACTTTTTTTTAACCATCATTTATCATTTTTTATCCGTTTTTGTAACGAGAAAAAAATTAAGTGTCATGATGACAGCAAAATCTGAATGACAGCTTGTTAAAAACAAAGGTTTAATAATTCCGAATATTATTTTTTTTAAAGAGACGATGAAATCGATCATCAATTCGAATTTTATAATTCAAAATAAAAAGTGGGAAGAGAAAATATCGTTTATAAAGCGATGGAATTTAAAATTAGGTAAGAACTATGAAAAGAGTTTCTAATGACGACCGATAGCAATCAAAACATTCTCCTTCTCGACTACGTTAATGACGAAGAAGATGCTTGCGATTGCATAAAACTCTGTCGGAGGTCTTTTAAGTTGCATTAAGAAAGGCGAAAGCGAGTAAGATTACAAAATACAAGGTCAGATGGAGGGTATTTATAATTTTTTGTTTTTTAATTCTTTTATTCTATTTGTCGTTTTCTTTCTTTATTTCCTTTACACGATTTCGTTTTGTTTTATTGTTTGCTATGCACACAAAAAGGGAAATAATTGGACCATGACAGAAAATGCACTAACCGGCTTTTTGTGAGAAAAAGTATTGATTAAATGAACCAAAATGGAAAAAAAAAGAGGAAAAGCTATAATAAGGATCTATCGGGACGAGTCAGGAGAGACTTAAAGTTGTATTCCATCCCTTGACTCCATTGCAACGTGAAAGCAAAATGGCATGTAATTCGATAGTGAAGTTTCTGTATTTCCTGTTATTCCCTCTTCTATACCTACTCATTTGCTATTTATACAACCAGAAATTACCAAACAAACAGGAAATACAAAGACTATAATTAATTAATTTGTTTGTTTGTTTGTTTGTTTGTTTGTTTTTTTAAATATTTTAAATTTTATTTCTAGTTATTTACTATTTTCTTGTTTACAACTTTGGTCTATATATAATTTAGAAGTTTAATGACGTTATTTGTATTTTTCCAATCCCAACATATGTCTCCAGTCAAAATGCAGTCAGTACTATACAGTCAAATCTGTCGTGTTTGTGTGCATGGCAGTGAATTTATTCAGCACCGTCTGCTACTTACAGCCCACACGACACACAAATCTAAAGTAGGTATTTTGGAAGATGTCACAACAAAATACAGTGTTCTCTCGTGCTAAAAATGCAAACAACGATTAAAGGAATTTTTTTCTTTCCTTTAATATCTTCCATAATTAGCCTAAGGAGCAATAAGATCGCATTTATTTCATGAGAAAAACGTTTTCGGGAGCTTGTTTTTAATTAAGTTTTTCCTTATTAAATTCCACGTTCCGTTTTCGAGTGAGTTTTTGCAACTAACTTACCCATGAGGAGGATTGGTGATGAGTTGTGTAACAATTAATTAAGGTATACGTTTTACGTGATGAAATTATGAAGTCAAATTAACCAAATCCTAGCCTTTTGGGCTTTTGCTGCCGAAGTGCATTGCTATGTACTGTAAGAGGGAAATTATCATCCAGCAACTTAACTCGAAATGAAAAAGTCGAAGGTTAAGTGGAGTGGAGTGGAAAGTAAATTTCGTATTCTGCTTTGCCCATCGAGATTTCAATGGCTATTACTTCGTATTGAAGGGCAGAATAGGCGGAAATGATATTTTCTTGTGAAAAAGAATTGCTAAAATGATTGGCATGCTGAGCTGAAATTGCCTATAGACGATCGCATAACCCAAGAACCCATTTTGAAACAGTAGACGTGCTTTTATATTGCTGTTGTGGTGAATACAAACAACATGATGGCTTTCGAGATTGATAAGTTAATTGCAATTGGGATTATGTTTCTCCACTGTAAATTGCTGTACTAGGCTAGAATAGAAAATGTAATATCACCTA
Source organism: Geophilus flavus (assembly GCA_034695885.1). Classification (NCBI taxonomy): domain Eukaryota; kingdom Metazoa; phylum Arthropoda; class Chilopoda; order Geophilomorpha; family Geophilidae; genus Geophilus; species Geophilus flavus. The sequence goes on from JAQFZO010000201.1 coordinate 22,142, forward strand.
ACCCATACTTGACATTTCACTCGACATTTATTCCGACATAATCTTTTGGCAATGTGTTCTTAGTAACGCAAGGCGAAAAATTTATTCAATTTTCAATTCGATCTGATTTGTTTGACATGCGAATCGTGGTTCGAATTACTTAGTAATTAAATTGTCGTTTTATTTGGCAATGAGTCGATTCGATCCAGTGGGCTCTGAAGGTCTGGCTTTGTCGTATCTTCTTGGTGAAGGATGGGGTTGGGGAAAGACAGAGCCGGATCAAGGACTTTGGCGCCCAGGGGAAATAGTGGCAAAAAGTAGCTTGAGTATTACACAAAGACGATTTTCGCTTTTTTTTTGGTACGGTTTTTAAAGATTTTTGATTTTTTCTATTTGATTTAGACTATTTTCGTTATTCCGCACATGATTTTAACCGATTTTCTTTAGTTCGCACACGATTTTGACCTGTTTTATCTCTATACACGTTTGAAATGACAAAATGCAGCTAAAATCGTGCAGAAAAAGAAGAAATTGTTTATAGAATGAAGGAAAATCGATTAATCCTGACGAATTCTTGTAAAATATCGAAAACGTCGAGTACCAGACCCAATTTTACCACCCCAAATTGCTTCTCTTCCTCTCTCTATCTCTCTCTCGCTCTTTCTCGTTCATCCCTACTCCCCATGATACATCCTTTTGGCGGTGGAGGAAGGGGAAACCATCAGTTTTGTTTTGAGTGAGGCGATCCATGATAAACTCATTAACCACATGACAAGTTGGTATAAATGAAATTTGATTGATTCCACTTTTTCCTTTTTTTCCCACCTAACTGCTTGCCGCAGTGAGCAATGGATTAACTTTGCTTGACCTAAATGATTCCTCTGTACAGTGTCTTTAAGCTCGAATCCCACAGGGGCTTTGGTATAGGGTCATTGCGGACGCTGGTTACAGGTTGTCCGAAGCTTGGAGACACATCTAATCAAATGGAAAACAAATAATAAAGAAGAAAATGTTTGCACTAAATTTAATAACCAATTTTTTTCCCTTTTCCTTCATTAATTTTCTTCTTTTTCTTAAAATTTATTTATTGTTTTCTTTTTTCATTTGTTTCTTTTGATATATGCATAGCAATTTTACATCGGTTACAGGATTTAATTTAATTTAGAAAAAAACACTTTCTCTTCTTACTGCTTTTTTATCGCACGTACTAATAAAAGCGAGAGCATTGCACAGACAAATCTTGAATGATCATTTTTTATTCTGCGGAAATAATTTCAACCTAAAGTAATGTGCTGTAGGGTGTAGCAAATGCGAGCAGGGTCAGATGGATTTCCGACATCGGAATAAATTAGCAGTTAACACCATCTTGCGTTTGATACCTGGTTCAAGGATTTTGGACGCGGCTCACAAAAAGATATCGATAAAGCATTGTTGATTGTAGCACGTAGCGTTTGCTGCGACAAGCGTGTTGCTCATAAAACCACCTAAGTGTCAGTAAAGAAATATTTTTATAGTTGCTCTTATCTCCCGAGTGGATGGAAATAACAACAATATTTTTCACGCTTTTCTACAACTTCTGGTCGAGTTTGCGTTTTCTAGTTTAATATTTTTTTTACACTCATTTTATTGTTTGCAGTTGGAAACATTTCTTTTATCTGGGTTCAATTCCACTGAGGAATGTTTGCATTCAGCCTCGAACTGGAAGGAAGTTATTATAACGATCTGTTACTCGAGTTTTCGAATAAATTAATCCCTTGGGGAGTCGAGTTATTGGAAGAATAAATTTATTGGGATTATGAAAAAGCGGGTTTGGGGATGTAATAAAATTTGTGTATTCGTAGTAATTATGGCAAGGTTTTATGGTATGGTATTTATTGTTTTTCCTGATGCTATATATACGAAAAATAAGGGAATTATTTCTTAATATGTTTTGCTCGAAAACCTGAGCTGATAAACATCCGTTTTTTGATGAGTTTGCTTGAGGGATGGGGCTTGATCCAATACACCCGTTTAAAGAAAAAAAATCGCTGTTGCTATGTTTTGGTAAATGATTTGAATCCAAAATTTCTAAATGCTCTTTGGAAGTTTTTATTATTATTTTTTAATATAAATTTTTATTAAATTTTTTTTTTGGTAAATAAAATATCGTTTGTATTATATATTTTGAAAATTAATTTCCTTTTTATAAATCCTGGTATATTGTTCTGTTCTATTTTGGTAATGTTAAATTAAATAGATTTTTCAAAAATCATTAAAATGTCAAAAGAATTTAAAAAATGAATTTTTTTTCCTCCGAAACTTTATATCGGCTGGATCAATAATTTCCTTATAAAGTGCGGAGGTTGATATGGCATTGGATGTTACTTATCGTATAGCCTCTGGATACACGAAATATGAATTTTTAAAGTGGATTACAGGGTATTGGATTGGAATTTTATTTTCAAATAGACATTTCGGTCTGTTCGCGCCGGATTAGAAGTTTTCTGTTGATGGTACCAATTTGGAGAGAAATAAAAATGTTAATATTCGCAGGAGTTTTTAATTTCTCGAGGCACACACTTTTAAAACTTTGTACTGTAACGTTAGAAGTCGTAAAAGAATAATTGGCGATAAAATTAAAGGGAAGAATAGAAAATTGTTGATAAACACTGATTTGGTTTTTAGTAATTAGCTCGAGACCACTGTGGTTTTTAACGATAATTGCAGCCGGTTGAGTTTTATGAAAACTTGTCATGTTTTCCTACTACAATGTGCTTAAGTAGTAATCGGCTTAGGGTAAATTGGCTTTTTGGTTCGACATTCCCTTCATTTGCGACATTTTGGTCATTCGCAACCGTTCCTCGCGTCCATTAGGAGCCCCCAGCTGAGTAGAAAAAGAAAGGCGAAGGCTATTTTCACTTAGACTGTTTTTTCATTCTTTTTTATTTCTTTCTTATCTCTGGATGAGGCGTGGGTCTAAATGGCCATCGATTAACGGGTAAAGAGGCATTGCGATGTTTTATTTATGTTAAGTAGTTTGAATGTCGTCAACACTATACAATACAAACCACAATTTCAATGCACGACTGTCGGAGAAGGTCATTTGTAATTTTGACTAGTTTGACGTTAATGTAGTGCTAGATTTATTGAACTTTGGCTTTATCCGTTGAGCAGCTTGTTGTTGTTTAATAGGGAATGAAGAGTAAACAGTGAGACACATTATTTTAATGTGGGTTTTCTTTTACTACTTGGTTTGGCACTAATGGCACTAAAGCCGGCTTTCAAGTATCTAGATATAAAACAAAAGAAAGAAGAGACATTTCGATCCAATTGCGTTTTTATTCTCTTTTCCAGAGAGTATTCCAAGGGAAAGTGTAGGGTTTGGTTTGGTAAAAATACTGAGCAAGTCGAAGATAGATACACCCAATCTGCCTCGCACCATGGCATTATTTCTCCAGAGGGTTGGGGCTTCTCAACACAGAAAACTATCAATACCAACAACTTTCAGTTCATCTTTCCCTGTACTGTACTGTGTGTGATTTCCATCTGCAGTTTAAATTCAGTGAGTTTGATCGAGTTGTGCAAGTCAATGGTAAGGAGTTTGGGAATGGCACTTAACTTATTTCCTTATGATTACAGTTTAATTCTTGACTGAAATGATGTTTGTGAAGATTTTATTTCAGAATCTTATTAAATGTTAGTGGTTTGGTGGTCATCCTTAGCAGAGTGTTACACTAATTTGAAATTTTGTACCTCGGAGAAGTAAATGATGAATTACATGAAGGTAGAATTGCCAGGTGGAGAATTTGGCATCAATTAATCAAGTAATCTCTCACCCTGGAGTGTGCAAGGAAGTTAGTTGCCCAGGAGATAATAATGATTTTTTTAAACTTTTAATGTATAGGACGCTAACAAAATTCACAATTCATTTTTAGAAATCCCATAAAATTTTGTATATGATTATGATAATTTTTAGAAATCTTAGGTAATCTTAGGTAATCTAGAGAAATCTTAGGTAATCTCAAGTAATCTAAGGTAATCTCATGTAATCTCAGGTAATCTCATGTAATCTCATGTAATCTCAGGTAATCTCATGTAATCTCAGGTAATCTCAAGTAATCTTTGGAAACCTGGCAAGTGGTAATTGCTGGAAATCTTACGTAATCTTGTTGACCAGAATTGAGATCGTCGGATTCCTCAAGATTGCACGACTCCTACTAGGTTTCACCGTCCGATTGTTGCGCCGATTTCCTGTAAATGATGGTTCGGCTTGGATGTGCCATGCTTTTCCTATGGGCCCGTGACTTGTGACGTCACAGCCTGTAATTTGCCGGACGGTGAAACCTTATTAGTATCGTTCAAACTTACTGGGATTCCTTGCATCGGCGGCATGTTGGCAGTGTGGTATGACATTGTTACAGATGAATTATTTCATTGGTCGCACTATTTTCTAACTTACATATAATTTGAGCAAAATCCCAGAGATACAGCTCTAATAGGGGAAATAATGGCTGTGCGCAAACTATTACAAGAATATTTATGGCAAATCCACTTAGAAATTATACGAGGGGACACAATAAAATAAAAACCATACTGACTAAACTCGTTAATGGCAATTATGAGTTTAATTCGAGTAGAAAGTTTCCATCAAGGGCCATGTTGTAAAGCAACCAACACAGGACAAAGCAGAACCTCGTCAATGGTAAACAAGTCGATGAAAATTAGTGAGAGACTGCTCAAAGGAATTCTATCCTTGCAGACAAAAGGACGCTCGAGCGCCCTTAAAAACATTTAATTATGAAGGTGGCGTAACTGGGTGTCGCCTTTTCTTCCGATTGCTCAAACACACAACCACCACAGACTTCCTCTGATGGGACGGGTCGATACCCAATATTGACCGGGCGAGTTAAAGGCAGGTGTCTGAACCAGAGAAAAATTCATTTGTTTACTGTAAAAACCGTTGCACGGTGACCAATGAAGTGGCGCGCTATAAACAGTTGATAGTAACGTAAAGGAACGTAAAGGAAAGTTTCAGAAAATGATCCATTATCCGGTTTACGACGCGCAAGCTGTGTCTGCCGGCAAACTGGAATGAGCCGTGTTGGTCGGAGTTGCGGCTAACTTTATAAAACATTTTGGACATCTAACGTACTTGACTGCATAGTGCATTACACCGAATTCGAAGGGTCTGTCTTGGCCTAGATATCGTTGGTTGGATCCCTCATCCATCTTTGTCGCTCTTTTTATTGCCTTCATTGTCAGTGAAGACACGGAGAAAATCATAAAGAAAAACAATAAAATTTTTTTCACCCCTTTTTCTTGTTTATCGTAAATGAAGAAATGAATTTCTAACTCGTTAATGTACTTAGCGTTAAAGGAATGATAATTATAATTTGACGAAAATTATACTGACACAGGAAAATTTGCATTTAGAAAAGAGGTCCATCAGAGCGTGTGATTGATAATAGCATACGGTATTTGCAATGTTATATACAACGCCAACCACAATTAACTCAAGAATAATTGCTTAAAGCCTTTCGGTTAAAGTATGTTTGGTACATAATCCCCGTCGATACAAATTCTCATCTCGATTCAATTCAACGCAATAAAATTTTTTAATTAATGAATAATGCATTTTCCAATGTTTCGGAACAATTTTCAAACTAATTAAAACCTCTCATATTGATATTTGTATTGCATCATTTACCCGTAACCATATATTAAACAAATTTGATGGATCATTACAATAATAAATCGCTTTATAATAGGCAACAGAATAAAATTCAAGAGAAATTTCAAAAACCGCAAACTTTGGGGGGCGCTGTATTTGGAGCGACTTAAATTGGCGCGACAGGGATTTGGAGCGACTTGATTTGGCGCGACTTGCGTTGGCGCGACTTGATTTGGAGCGACTTGATTTGGAGCGACTTAAAATTGGAGCGACTTGATTTGGAGCGACTTAAAATGGGAGCGACTTGATTTGGTGCGACTGGGAATTGGGGCGACGGAATTGGCGACAAAGAAGACCAAGAAATGTGTAAATAAAATGTGTATAAATGTGTAACTAAAATGTGAATAAATGTGTGTATAAATGTGTAAATAAAATATGAATAAATGTGTAAATAAAATGTGAATAAATGTTTAAATAAAATTATATTAAATAAAAAACAATAGAATGAACTTATACCTGTCACTTGTGTATTGTCGCCCCAGTGTATTCGCGCTAGTTCATGTCGCACCAATTACTACTGGTTCTAGGAATTGGGGCGAAATAAAGACCAAATCCACCCCCCCGTATTGGGTACCCCAATCTTATCGCATTTGGCTGATTTTTTGTTGGTTTTTAGAGGTATTTTGAAAATAATAATACCAAATATCAATTTTTCCAAAAGTACAGTATTTGTCACCCCAATCCCCAAAATCAAGTCGCTCCAATTTCAAGTCGCTCCATCTCCGATTCGCCCCAAAATCAAGTCGCTCCAATTTCAAGTCGCCCCAAATCAAGTCGCTCCATTTCCGATTATAATATTGATCTCGCAGAAATACGGTAGTTCAGAGTTATGGCCGTGTCAGAAATATGCAATTAATATCACAAATGATTATTTGGCAAATTCTGACAGTAATTTATGCGGGTGAGTTTTAATTTCATAAAATTAAATTTAAGAAACATCACTAATATCCATTTCAGGCATGACAGTGTAGTGCCATATTTCTTTGCATACGAAGTAACCATTAAAAAATGTCCCGTTCCGTATTCATAAGATCACGTGAATAATATCATGAGATCTTCAACTGCTGCCATATCATATTTGTGACAAAATAATGGACAGATTATAAAAGGTGAAAAAACAAACCTAATTAATTACGTATGAATCATTCTTCTGTAATTGTAATTATACAAATTCCAGATTTCGTAGTAGATGGCGGTTATGAGGATTACGAAGATTCTGTACCGTATCTTAATGAGTGCAGTGATACGTTGAGTCTTGGATGAGAATGGTTCACTTCATTATGTCATGTTATTTTACTTGCCCGGTTATTTCTTATTTGCAGTAAACGTGCAACTTGGTTTTTTTCAAGCATCACTGATTTTCCTGTGGCCATTATTATACATCTGTGCTTTTGTTATTACTCTATATTTACATTGATATGATTTTGACCATCTTATTAATAAATAATAAATTATTTTATTCGTTCAAAAATTGATGCAGTTTTTTGAAAGAAATTTTTTCAGATTAATCATGTTGCCGTCAACGCATCTGGGATTTTTATATTGATACACACTGCATCTTAACAGTAATTACTTAAGTTACTTTCATTTAGTCCATCAAGAATAAAACGCTGCCAGTAATTGTACATTGTGTTTATTATTTCCAGATGGTCGGAACAATTATAACTTATGCCATCATCTTATTTCAAACCCATAATTTGGTATAATTAAGAACATTCCACCGTTTTTGTATTCATCTTGCATCTGATAGTTGTCAATAACATTAATTTTTAATGTAATATGTAAAAACATTACCGTAGGGATTTTGCGGAAACAGAACTTATAAGATTTATCTTATAACTTTATCGAATGGCTATAAGTTTTAAGATAAGTTCTGTTTCTGCAAAATCTCTATTAATTAAATTTGTGAAATTTATTTTTGTTTGGAATTATTTTATCGACTTTTCTTATATTATATATTTACTGAAACGGCGTCATTCTTTAATGAATTGATAGTTTTTAATGTAATACAATTATCTTTATTCCCAGTTTACCTATTTAAACCTCAAGATCTTAGATATTGTCTGATTAAACTATTTAATTTAAAACTTGTTGTGTTTCTCACACAAACGGAATATGGGACTCAAACTCCTGGCCATTAAGGCTGGGAATTGTCATGATGTGAGAAGGGAGAGAAAGGGACTCAACTCGTTGACTGCTCGAACAGGAATGAAAGAATCGTTTATTTACAATTTAGTACAATCAGAAAGCCAACAATCCTATGTGCTCATCTTGCAATGATGCACAACCCATTATTACAAACAAACATGTGCATCATTACAAGAATGACACACAACCCATTGTATTAAACCAACATGGAAACCACCAGGATACAACAACTCTATATCGATGTAAATGTACGAAAAGGACAAATAAAAAAAGATTTTTAACAATTGTTGAGTAGGTATGTCGTTTATTGTTGTTTTACAAGATAATCTATCATGTAAATGTAGTATACCCGGTATGTGTCCCAGGTTTTTGATGTACGTATAAAAACTATAAAATATTTTACAATTTTTTTGCAAGCGAAAAAAAATATAAATTATTTCAAACCATTCCATTTAACTTTACCATTCATTTCAGAAAAAGCAAATTAATCAGTTGATAAAATATATATTAATATACAAAATGTCAGAGTTTGGCCGAGAAGTGTTGTTTTATAAATTTGAAATTTTTATGTGCAATTAAATTTTTATTGTTCTAAAGAAAGCTCATCATCAATTGAAGCTTTTATTCACTCTCACTTCTATCGCACCACAATGAACACGTACATAATTCTGCTGTTCCTGCTCGAAAATGTGGCGTCGGAAGAATTAAACGTCACGGAGTCGACAGAAGAGTGCTGTAACAAAACGAGGTTCGACGGTTTGTGCTTGGACTGCAGCGATCCAGACGAATTCGGGTGTTGTGGGATACACACGTGCGACAAAAATTGTTTCAACTGCAAATGTAGGACGGCAGACCCATGCAAATTGGATTGTGGATTTCGACAAGAGGAAATTGAAGAAAAAATCTGTACCACATGCAAATGGTTCAAGAGAATGAAAAATATACACGAAGAAAAATCAGAAAAACAAGATATTAAACGTTGGTACAACATACCTCGCAACTTGAAACAGAATCCACGTCAAATTGTAAGCCGCTTTAAAGATAAGGAGTACGATTCGTCTGACAATGAACATGTCCTCGTCCTTTCCTCTGCTGACACACGTCCTGTCATACACCCTGACGGAGGTGCTGGCAAAGACATTGACTATGAATATGACCTCATCACCCCCTCTGTTGACATTCAAAACGGCCCTGATATACATCTTGACAAACTTCATAAAGGACGCCCTGACAGACACCCTAGTGGAGGCGCTGGCACAGACATTGTCAAAGACCCTGCCGAACGTCGTGGAAGACATACCTATCCACGTCCTGACATACACCCTGACAGTTTCCCTAGCGGAGGTGATAGCGAAGACAATGGCAAAGGCAAACACAAAGATAAGGAGTACGATTCATCTGACTCTGAACACGATCCCGATCTTCCCCCTGTTGAGTTCAGAGGCATTGGCTCAGCCATTGCCAAAGTCATTGGCAAAGTCATTAGCAAAGGCATTGGCAAAGGCATTGGCAAAGGCATTGGCAAAGTCAGCAAAGGCGTTGGCCAAGCCATTGTCAAAGGCGTTAGCAAAGTCAAAGGTTTTGGAAAAGGCATAGTCAAAGGCATTGGCAAAGGCGTTGGAAAAGTAGTCAACAATGAAAAAGTTCAAGATGCTGCAATTGATGTTTTCAAAGATGTTGCTACTAATACCTTAAACACTGCTGCAGATGCTTATCTCAAAAAGAAATTCAGTGGCTCAGAATCAGAATCAGAAGCAGAAGCCAATGAAATTACAATCAATAACTACGACGTAGGTTCTGATAGTACTACCTATAACGAAGAGACTAAGAACTATTACAATGAATATGGCCATTACTACCCAGAAATTCAGCAAAAAGAAGAAACCACGTCGAAAGAAAAAGAAGAAGAAAATGTAGCGGAAGTAACTACAGAAATGTCGACGACGACGACGACGACGACGACCGAAGCATCTTTGACATCAACAACCAATCCGAATACGACAGAGCCAACAGAGAAACCTGTCAATGGCAGCAGCAAAAGTCAAGTTCGCCAAAACATTCTTTTACATGTGGTGACGGCCCATACCGATCGCAATTCGTGTTCCCTCTGTGTACAAGTCACGGGCGTCAGAGGGACTAAAACCAGTGTTTGTCTGCCGAACGAGAAAAAGTATTTCAAATGCAAAACGGGTGATTCCGAATACGAACAGACATTCTACACCAGGGCGATCATCGGTGGACTCGTTTATCGAGAGTTCATACCTTACAAAGTCAACGAAATAATTCAATACATCGAGATCAAAGCGGGACTTTACGAGACCACCACATTGACGAGACTGTGCATTTTGATGGGTCCGCTAATGACTAGTTTGGCATCCACAACGGGTATTTGTGTCGATCGAGTGTTTTTAAACCTTTGCGTCTCACTAAATTTCACGCATTTCGATGGGTTGCTGAGCGAGGATGAACACTTGGTCATCGGTTACAATACGAACGTGATTGGATTCAACATCACGAATGTCGATTTGTTTGTCAACAATTTTATAACTCTGACCAAAGAGGTTATAGAAACCTCTAAGGAACTATTGTACCAGATGTGTGATTCGGTCCAACTCATCACT